>JAHWFP010268719.1:2684-20828 GCA_023313725.1 Lithobius niger
CATTTGAAAGATGCGTCGCCGGTGCTTAGATCATGCGATCGGCTCCAGGTTTTCCAGAGTCACCAAATGGGAACAGACCATTGCGGATCTGTATTGGTCTTGTTCTAATCAAAGTGCTCGTCCCCGGAGGTCGGAACTGGTCGGCATGTATTAGCTCTAGAATTACCACAGTTATCCAAGTATGATGGTACGATCTAAAGAACCATAACTGATTTAATGAGCCATTCGCGGTTTCACCTTAATGTGGTATGCACTTGGACACGCATGGCTTAATCTTTGAGACAAGCATATGACTACTGGCAGGATCAACCAGGTAACAACCACCAACCGCCTCCTTCAGCAGAACGTGAGCAAGCTTTCTCGCCGGCAGCCCACGTACCCGCAACCTTCTAGAGAAGGAGAGCAAGACACACAGACCACGAAGCAAGTTGGCAAGCCTTCAGAGACATTCAAGAGTACGTTTTTCCACTACTCAAACCTTATCCATCTGAAGCGAAACAAAGCCTCGCATTTCAGCCACAGCTCACGAACTCCAAGCCTAAGAACAAAGGCATGAAAGCAAGCAAGTTAGGATCTTCCACTTACTCAAGCTCGAACACAGCTCAACATGCTACCCTTGCGTACCCGTCGATAGCCCGAAGACGGACGGAGGAAGCTTACGGTTGGGCCAAGCCGGACCAAACTCTTTCAGCAGCACATCACCAGACTTTTTCGAAGACAACCAATGCATCCCAAATTCATGGAACACACGAGCCACAACTGATTCGACTGCTGCCTAGTACTCCAAACCCAAGACGCAGAGGCACAAGGCAATCGTTAGGATCATCTGCATACTCCAGCTCGAACACAGCTCAACATGCTACCCTTGCGTACCCGTCCATAGCCCAAAGACCAACGGAGCAAGCTTATGGTAGGGCCAAGCTGCACCAAGCGCTTTCTGCAGCACATAACCAGTCTCTCGCCCGCAGCCAACGCATCCCAGACTCGAGGAACAGAGCTACAACCGATTTGCCTGCTGCTGAACAATCCAAATCCAAGACACAGAGGCACGAGGCAATCGAGTCAGGATCGTCCACTTACTCAAGCTCGAACACGGCTCAACATGCTACCCATGCGTACCCGTCCATAGCCCGAAGACCAATGGAGCACGCTTACGGTAGGGCCAAGCCGCACCAAACTCTTTCAGCAGCACATCACTAGTCTCTTTCACCCACAGCCAACACATCGCGTACTCAGAAACGCCTAGCCACAGCCGATATGCCTGTCACTATGGAACGCACGTGGAACAAGCAAGTTAGGATCGTCTGCATACTCCAGCTTGAACACGACTCAACATGCTACCCTTGTGTACCCATCCATTGCCCGAAGACCGACGGAGCAAGCTTACGGTAGGGCCAAGTTGCCAAGGTTCAAGCGCTTTCTGCCAGGACATCACCAGACCCGTTCGCCCACAGTCAATGCATCCCAGGGAACAACAAAAAGCAACATCCACTTCGCCCACCACTCAAGCACTCCCAATCCAAGACGGAGACATGCAAAGCAAGCAAGTTAGGATCGTCCACCTACTCGAGCTCAAACACGGCCCGACATGCTACCCTTGCTTACCCGTCCATATCCCGAAGACCAACGGAGCAAGCTTATGGTAGGGCCAAGCCGCTAACTCTTTCAGCAGGACTCACCAGACACACAGGCCTGCAGCCAACATCATCCCGAGCGCAAGAGGGGCAGCCAGACTATTATGCAAGTGAGTCCAGTCAAACACTATTTCTAAGCTCATCAGCTATGCTTAAGATGCTACCCTTGCGTACCCGCCATGCAGCCAGTGTCCCCAAATCATCCGAAGAATCACGGGACAATCAAAGACCGACAGAGCAAGATTACGGTAGGCCCAGACAAGGCATCAGTGCTCATCCACAGTACAAAACCAGTCTCTTAAATGCATTTGTCGGCGGTCCATGCACGACACACCCAACCTCTAAGGTCGAAGCCAAAGGATCAAAGGCCCGCCCCAGGATCTATAGCACAAGAGCCGAGACTCACAAGTCAGGTCATGACACTGCTGCTTCCAAGCTCGTCGTCAGCCGAATTGCAAGCCTTGCCTACCCGCCCATAGCCCGAAGACTGACGGAGCAAGATTGAAAGGAGAAAGGCTGTCTCAAAGCTCGTCAACAGCTACCACTCCCAGAAATGTCATGCCTCTGGATCCAAGTGTTACCACCGTCCGGCGACGTCGCACAGCGAGATCAACAAAGAGTAGGTAAGTCTCAAGCAACTTCTGAACATCGTCCTTTCGTTTTACGCCTTTATCGGTAACGAGGACCAACAAATATCTCGTACCGAGCACATTTCCCTCATTTTTCTCCAGGTTTGCTACACCTCTTCGGCCAAACCCCGTTTTCCATTCAGCTTTCAAGTTCAATTTGCCCATCTTACTTTCATTTATTTCGTACATACGGTCACACGGTATCACAGAACCAAATCATAATACTGAGCTCTCTCATCTCCATCACTTATGGGGTTCAGGCACGCTGCGCCGAAGCGCGGTCAGGAACACAGCTGCATGCGACAGCCACCCTTCCATAGTGCATGCCTTCGGCAATGTGCGGAACATTGCTCGATGCCATAATTGGCGCCACAGCGCATTTATCACTCTGTGATAGGGAAGAACACAATTTATATTAACCCTGGCGTTGCTTTCGGGCTACCCGGGAGTTCCAGCAAGCAATAAATAAAAAGACATGCTGCCTTTCCTCCAGAGAATTCATCGACTACCAAAGTGTACGTAGAAGATGGAATTTAGGCGAACCCAGGGACTCCTTCCTTTAAAGGACCTGACCTGCCAGCACCACCAGTCATGTGCCCGAACCATGCGAACAACACGTAAACACAGACTGATGATACTAGCCGACTTCGTGTGCCCTAGCCGAAAAAGTAAACATACTCCGTCATCGTAGCAGCTAACCCGTCCTTCGTACACCCAAACCATCCGATGAAGACGTAGAGCACTCAGACCGCAGAAAACATGTCAGTAACCATTGCCACCTCAGTACTCCTTAAATTAGGACACCGAAGTGGTTGAGAGCGATTCGGCAGGTCTGCACGGCTACACAGAACCTTCAACTCTCGGTAGGTTTATTTAGTATGGAGAATAGCTCATCCAAGTTTCCTTGGTCTTGCCAACCTGCTATCCACACCTATGATTTGGACCGCTACATCAGCGTTGCTAATGCAGAAGAAGGCCTTTCCTACTAACAAAAATGAGAATCAATAACCCGTGACAAAGTTAGGGTCGACGGCATGAAGTAGCCAAAGCCCTGAACAAATCGTGCTTTTATCGGTTGCAAAACCAGGCTCGGCCGCGCGAGGTTTCTAGGTGCACCTAGCGTTGCTAACGCAGAAGATCGAACCACCGAGCCAGACAGGCCGGACCTTCGGAAAGCACCCCCACAGTGCCCGGGAGACTCAGAGCAGAGCCGTACTTCGTTTGGCCAACTTTCATTTTTGGCCTACCTGCACGACTTTTGGTCTCGACACTAGGTCCCTATATATACCGTGGCACTGCACCTAGCGTTGCTAACTCAGGTCAAATCGCGAACCAGAAGTGCTAGAGGTCTGAATTTTGGAAAGTAGATAGGTCTTTTCAGGGCCGATCTAACAAGCCTAACCACATCAAAATCGGACAAATAGTTTTCGAACTATTCGAAAAAAAACCTGCGAACACGAAAAAATCTGCGAACTGCCCCTCGGATGGCTTCTTCCGCGTACACTCGAAACCTGCATTGCTAATGCAGGTAGGGTCACACGGTTAAATGGTCGGGGCTCAAAAACTGGCAGTCTAAACTTGATGAAACTCGATGTCAGGGTAGCCCTCGTCCCCCCGCACATTTCAAGCCTAACGACAAGTCCTAACGCCTAAATGGTCGCGGCTCAAAAACTGCCCGTCTAAACATAATGAAACTCGGTTGGAGGATAGCCCGTGTCCGTACTCAGATTTCAAGCATATCCCCATATCTGTAACACTTATTTGAGCGGCGCCATTAAAAAAAAACCTGCGCTGCGTTAGCATTGCTGGTTTTGCGAGTAGGCGAAACCTAACGCAGGAAAAATGAAAAGTGCTCGGATCACGGCCAAAATCGGCACACGGCCGGGGGACGATGCGAGATGGACGGCCCCAGAAGATGGGCGCCCTGGCACCAACCCTGTCTCGCTGGGTAACCCCAAAGGGACTTTTCGTAGCATTACGGAAGGTATAGAAAATCGGTTAAAGTGCCGGGCTCAAAAACTAGCAGTCTAAACTTCATGAAACTTGGTGTGTAAGAAGCCCTTGTCCGTCCGCACATTTCAAGGCTATCCCCATGACCGTGACACTTCTGTGAGCCGAGCTATTAAAAGAAAACCCTGCGACAAAAAATGAAAAGTGGTCGTACAGCAGCCAAAAGCGACATGTGGCCGGGGGATGAAGCGAGATGGACGGCCCCAGAAGATGGGCGCCGTGACCCGAACCCTATATTTCTGGCATCCAAAGTCGCACTTTTCGTAGGATTGCGGAAGGTACAAAAATCGGTTAAAAGGTTGGGGCTCAAAAACTTGATGAAACTCGGTGTCAGGGTAGCCGTCTTCCCCCCCCGCACATTTCAAGCCTAACCACAAGTTCGTGAGACCTTTGTGAGCCGTGCTATTCGAAAAAACCCTGTGACGACACTCGGAAATATCATTGAAGAAGGTAGGGCCGCGCAGTTAAACTGTCGGGGCTCAAAAACTGCCTGTCTAAACATCATGAAACTCGGTGGGAGGATAGCCCTAGTCCGTACGCAGATTTCAAGCCTACCACAAGTTTGTGAGACCTCTGTGAGCCGAGCTATTCGGAAAAAAACCTGCGACGACACTTGGAAATAGCATTGCGGAAGGTAGGGCCGTGCAGTTAAACTGTTGGGGCTCAAAAACTGCCCGTCTAAACATCATGAAACTCGGTGGGAGGATTGCCCTCATCCGTACGTGCATTTCAAGCCTATCCCCATGACCGTGACACCTCTGTGAGCCGAGCTATTAAAAGAAAACCCTGCGATGAAAATGAAAATTGGTCGGATCGCAGCCAAAAGCTGTATGTGGCCGGGGGGCGATGCGAGATGGACGGCCCCAGAAGATGGGCGCCGTGGCCCGAACCCTGTATCGCTGGCATCCAAAGTCGCACTTTTCTTAGCATTACGGAAGGTACGGAAAATCGGTTTAAGTGTCGGGGCTCAAAAACTGGTCGTCTAAACTTGATGAAACTCGGTGTCAGGGTAGCCCTCGTCCTCCCACACATGTCAAGCCTAACCACAAGTTTGTGAGACCTCTGTGAGCCGAGCTATTCGGAAAAAAACCTGCGACGACACTTGGAAATAGCATTGCGGTAGGTAGGGCCGCGCTGTTAAACCGTCGGGGCTCAAAAACTGCCCGTCTAAACATCATGAAACTCGGTGGAAGGATAGCCCTCGTCCGTATGCAGATTTTAAGCCTATCCCCATGTCTGTAACACCTCTGTGAGCGGCGCTATTAAAAAAAACCCTGCGACAGC
Source organism: Lithobius niger (assembly GCA_023313725.1). Taxonomy (NCBI): domain Eukaryota; kingdom Metazoa; phylum Arthropoda; class Chilopoda; order Lithobiomorpha; family Lithobiidae; genus Lithobius; species Lithobius niger. Next base: position 8,242 of record JAHWFP010268719.1, read on the forward strand.
CACTTCGATAAAATAGCTAAGTCCCACAAACCTAACTTAACCTAACCTAACCACAGGCATGCTGTTTCTCCATAACCACTCGTGTTTTAGATCTGAAGCTTGGTAGCCAGGGGTATTTCGTCCTCCTAAATCGATCTAGACTATCCCAAGGGTCGTAGCTCGTCTCGTTCGTCCGCTATTGACGGTCGAAGTATTTAGGCCTATATAGGCCTATACTCAAAACCGGTTTATTTAATAGCGCTCCTTCTACTAGCCGTCTGGCTTCAACCCCGCACGTCCCCGTTGCAAAGTACACCGGTCTTTAGCCCTGGGATGCAAGCAGACAAGTTGCGGGAACACGTGTCCATCATCCCGCATGCTGTTGCCTCTGGGGTCACCATCTTCTGGGGCCGTCCATCTAGCCGTCTGGCTTCAACCGCACACGTCCCCGGTGCAAGGGAAAGCAGCACTTAAGTTGCGGGAAGACGTCTCGAAGGCTTTTGCAGCAAACTCCATCAACACCTTCACAGACCTTCAAGTTCACCAACGGCAAACCATTCGTCCTAGACCCTTCAAATTTGGTGTGCATCCAGCTAAAGGAACCCTCTCAACTCCCAGAAGGTTTCATAGCTCTAGCTCCCATAGGAAAAAATCCCGACTTTTGACCCCAGTTCTCTTCATTGGTTTCAAGTTCCCCAATCCCAAACTAAACGTCCTAGACACTTCAAACTCGGTGGGCGCCTAGCTGGCGATACCCCCAGGACGTCCAAAGAATTTCAGATCTACAGCCCTAGTAGAAGGAGCGCTATTAAATAAACCGGCTTTGAGTGTAGGCCTATATAGGCCTAAATACTTTGACTGTCAATAGCGGACGAACGAGAAGAGCTACGACCCTGGGGATAGGCTAGATCACTTTAGGAGGACAAAATATCCCTGGCTACCAAGTTTCATACCTAAAACACGAGTTATTATGGAGAAACAGCATACCTGTGGTTAGGTGAAGTTAGGTTAAGTCAGCCATTTTTTTGAAGTGTCTGTCGCAGGTTTTTTTTCGAATAGCTCGGCTCACAGAGGTCTCACGAACTTGTAGCTGGGCTTAAAATGTGCGTACGGACGAGGGCTAACCCTTCACCAAGTTTTATCAGGTTTAGACGACCAGTTTTTGAGCCCCGACACTTTAACCGATTTTCCGTACCTTCGTAATGCTACGAAAAGAGCCTTTGGGATCAACAGCGAGACAGGGTTGAGGCCACGCAGCCCATCTGCTGGGGCCGTCTATCTCGCATCAGCCCTCGGGGGCATGCCGATTTTGGTGGCGATCCGACCACTTTTTATTTTTCGTCGCAGGTTTTTTTTTGAATAGCTCGGCTCACAGAGGTGTCACGGACTTGTGGTTGGGCTTAAAATGTGCGTACGGACGAGAGCTACTCTGACACCGAGTTTCATCAAGTTTAGACGCATAGTTTTTGAGCCCCGACCATTTAACCGCGTGACCTTACCTGCGTTAACAACGCTGGTTTCGTGTGTACGCGGGAGAAGCCACCCGAGGGGCAGCTAGTGGATTTTTTCGTTGTCGCAGGTTTTTTTTCGAATAGCTCGAAAACTATTCGTCCGATTTTGATGGGGTAAGGCTTGTTAGATCGGCCATGGAAAGACCTATCTACCTTCCAAAATTCAGACCTCTAGCACTTCTGGTTCGCGATTTGACCTGCGTTAACAACGCTAACTGCACTACCACAGGGTATATAGGGACAGTAGTCTCACTGTAGCTCTGGCTGTACTAGCTATAGTGGCAGTACTAGCTGGCCGATCAAAGTGCGGCTCTGTCCTGTGTCTCCCCGAGAGTGTAGGGATGCCTTCGGCATGCCTAGGACGATCTTTCCTGGTGGTTCATTTGCCTCGGTTAGCAATGCTAGGTGCACTCTCAAACCTCGCAGGGTCGAACCTGTTTTTGCAACCGATCAGAGTAGGATTTGTTCAGGGCTTTGGCTGCTCCACGCCGCTAAATCACACTTTGGCACGGGGTAGAGAATCTCATTTTCGTTAGTAGGAATCACCTGCTTCTGCGTTAGCAACGCTGATGGAGGGCTCCAAATCATAGGTATGGAGGGCAGCTTGAGTTATTGAAGTAGATATGTGGTACGAAAGGGCTTTTGGCAGAATGAGTGCATGTTTGGCCGGAGGAATGCCTGATCTTCGGCAGGTGATGAGAAAAGAAGGCACCAAGTCACATTTTATCCGAAGGAGTGCCAGACCTTGGGCAGATGATGGGAAAAGAAGGTGCCAAGTCGCATTTTAGCCAAAGGCCATGCCGCAAATGGTCTGGAGACGAGAGCCGATCACAGCCCGAAGGTAGGCTGGCAACCAAAGGCGACAATACTTGCACGCAATGCCGCTCCTCGGTGCTGAAGTTAGTGAAGTTGTATCCGCAACAAAACGCCCTTTGGTGTCAAGGCTGAGAGCTAGCAACAGGTGTGTCGATTGCATCATACGGCTTGTGGACGTGCCCGCTATTACGCAAATGGTCTGGAGACGAGAGCCGATCACGGCCCAAAGGTAGGCTGGCAACCAAAGGTGAGAATACTTGCACGCAATGCTGCTTGTTGCAAATCTTGTGGACTTATGTTGCAGGGGCCAATGGCCAATCTTAAAGGTCTGATTTAATCTTCCTTTGATGTGCGCATGCCTTGTAATTTCCTTTCCTGTTCCTGCATCCAGAACCTTCGAGAAACTTCTTTACCCATAATACCCCGGCTATTTCGCGGTTGCCAGGGGTAACCAAATCGCATAAATCAGCCACCCGGCCATGCAAAATCAGTTAGCCTTCGGGCCAGCCTCCTGGCTGGTCCTCTCCCCTGCTAGGGAGGTCCCTAGTTCTAAGGGGTCTTTTGCTGGTAGGCCTCTTTCTAAACCTAATCCTTACCCCAAACCTAACTTAACCCTGAAGTTCTGACCCTAAATTCCCTATCCTAATTGCAGCCTAATTTCGTCTCTCCCTCAGCTTTTTTCGTTATGGTGCCGAAACCCGGGAAAGAATTAGGCCCCCTTTAGGCTTTTAAGGTGAAACGTGGGTAAGCCACTTGGCTAAGCCTGGGCCTTAAAGGTTTTCGTTAGGCTTAAACCACTATTTAGGCCTAACGTGCTCCGATCGTCCTCAAATTTAATAGGGGTGTGTAGAAGGGTTAGGTGAATCCGTTTTTTAGGTTTTCATCCCTAAGCCTAACTTAAGCCTAAAAAATAGGCCTATTTCCTTTTTTTTCATTTGGCTTAATGGCACCAAACAAAACTCTGCTAACTCAAAAATTCAATGATTCAAGGCATTTTCATAAACCAAATTTCGCTTTACAAGCAGTTCTCTTCTGCTTCGGTTTTTTTCCCCAAAGGGTTTTTTTTCCCACAATCAACCTAATTTTTCGGCCTTCTTTCTTTCCGTAAAATAACTTAATTTACAATGCAGTCGTTTAGCTATGAAGCAGCCAACTCTTAAAATAGCCAATTCAGTTCATGTAAACAATATTTGTAAACTCAATCTATCATTTTGTGCAGGAGCAATATAATTTTATTGTTTGCTTTTCGGCAGCAATTTCGTTAGGCTATCTTTTTTTTTCTTTCCTAAGGAGTAGCAATGTTCGTTCATTAATTAAACCCACATGCAGGGGTTTCATCATAATTTCTAACCCATAGGGGTTTCTCAATTTCTTCTCATCCATAGAGGTTTCATTAATTTCTGCTAGGCTCAATAGAGAGATTTCTTGTTTTTTCGTTGCTCGTACGAGCAAATCTACAATTCAATTCCATCGGCTACAAAATAATGTAGTGTCAAAGTCGCCTCCAGGTGCAATCTCAAAGTCGCCTCCGGGTGCAATCTCAAAGTCGCCTCCGGGTGCAATTCAATCTCGTCTTAGGGCGTAGGTTTCAATCATGACTCTGGGAAATCGAGTTCCAGGGTCGCCAATGATTTCTTTAAACAGTCAAGTTTAAGAATTCAGTCATTTTCTTTCATGTTCATTAATAAAAACAAGTGTTTCCTTTCAGAGTGTGCAGCTTTCAGACTTTGTTCAATAAAGATTCAACACGGTTAGTGTTATGAAAATGTATGTGTGGCAAGATTTGCAAGGGGGAGTTTGAGCTTCGTGTGGGGTTGTGAGCTTGTTGCAAATCTTGTGGACTTATGTTGCAGGGGCCAATGGCCAATCTTAAAGGTCTGATTTAATCTTCCTTTGATGTGCGCATGCCTTGTAATTTCCTTTCCTGTTCCTGCATCCAGAACCTTCGAGAAACTTCTTTACCCATAATACCCCGGCTATTTCGCGGTTGCCAGGGGTAACCAAATCGCATAAAAGCAGCCGCCCGGCCATGCAAAATCAGTTAGCCTTCGGGCCAGCCTCCTGGCTGGTCCTCTCCTCTCCTCTCCCATGCTAGGGAGGTCCCAAGTTCTAAGGGGTCTTTTGCTGGTAGGCCTCTTTCTAAACCTAATCCTTACCCCAAACCTAACTTAACCCTGAAGTTCTGACCCTAAATTCCCTAACCTAATTTCAGCCTAATTTCGTCGCTCCCTCAGCTTTTTTCGTTACTGCTCCTCGGTGCCGAAGTTAGTGAAGTTGTATCCGCAACAAAACGCCCTTTGGTGTCGGGGGCTGAGAGCTAGCAACAGGTGTGTCGATGGCATCATATGGCTTGTGGACGTGCCCGCTATCATGCAAATGGTTTGGAGACGAGAGCCGATCATGGGCCGAAGGTAGGCTGGCAACAAAAGGCGTGAATGCTTGCACGTAACGCTGCGTCTCGGTGCTGAAGGTATTGAATACTTATCCGCACTAAAACACCCTTTGGTATCAGGTAAGTCCAATAAGTGATGATGAAAACTTGAAAAATCCAAACGAACTGTTCCTCTGGCTGTCAAAGATTTTTCGGTTAGCAACTCTAGGTACACTCTCAAACCTAGCACGGCCGAGCCTGGTTTTGCAACCAATGAAAGCAGAATTTGTTCAGGGCTTTGGCTACTCCATGCCGCAAAACCGCACTTTGGCACAGGTTAGAGGATCTCGTTTTCGTTAGTAGCAACGCTGATGTAGGGGTCCAAATCATAGATATGGAGGGCAGCTCGGCGAGACCGAAAAGCCACGGTACGCAAAATACATGTCGGACCTTGGGTTATTGAAGTAGATATGTGGTACGAAAGGGCTTTTGGCAGAATAAGTGCATGTTTGGCCGGAGGAATGCCTGATGTTCGGCAGATGATGGGAAAAGAAGGTGCCAAGTCACATTTTAGCCGAAGTAGTGCCAGATCTTCCGCAGATGATGGGCAAAGAAGGTAACATGATGTATTTTTACCTAAGGCTATGCCGCAAATGGTCTGGAGAAGAGAGCCGATCCCAGCCCGAAGGTAGGCTGGCAACCAAAGGTGTGAATGCTTGCACGCAACGCCGTTCCTCGGTGCCGAAGGTATTGAATACTTATCCGCAATAAAACCCCCTTTGGGGTCGGCTAAGTCCAAGAAGTGATGATGAAAGCTTGAGTTGATTGAACAGCAGGGTCAGAAGGCGAGCCTGATGAGTGAGAGTGCCCGATGATTCAAAGTATGAGGGCATGAATGAAGTGAGGAAAGAGAAAGCCCAGAGAGAAACAACTAGAACGGGTAATGGTCTGCTTTGCCGGTCTTTGTGTGATGTACCCTTCGGCAACTGCGAATACTGCTGAGCTTTGATTAGCTTGAACGGGACTGTGCCTCTTATTTCACATGTTGTCCGGTAGGCAGACTTACACCTTTAGACTTTCCAGCACTGATAGAGATCGGCCCCTCGTGGTTACGTGATCTTGATGTGCATTAAATGAAAGTCGGTAGAAGCGAGATGTGGTTTGAAAGCAGTAGAAGTGAGGCTTGGTGATTCCTGACAAGTTCAGTGAAAAGCGAGTGACTTGATGGTCCCGACACATTCAGTCTTTCCAGCACCGATAGAGATCGAGCCTTCGTGGTTACATGATCTTGACGTGCACTAAATGAAAGCAGTACTTGTCCTTGGCGGTCCTATTTGGGGGAAACTGGGAGTCCACATTGCTTCTGCCTCGGTCTTAGGTTTAAATAACTGCCCTGGTCAGGTCGGAACCTTACTCTTACGACCGATGTTCTTGTGATCTGGAGCCCTAAGTAGGCCAAATGACTCGCGCTCACGAACGGAGATGGAGAAAGGTTCTCAACACCAAGTTTAGCCACATGCTAACAAACTATGTCAACTTCGACCGTGAAAGTTCAAACCCACACTCGGTGAGAGATACAGAGCATTGAAAAGTAGGTCGAAGGATTGCCATTTTCGAACGGTAAATGGAGAGATTCAGAACGTGGAAAAGATTGGCGGCCGAAGGAATGGGGAGAGCAGGTTGGCGTGTCCCAAACAAACGGATGTGCTATTCTCCCATGCCAAGAAAACCTGCTGAGAGTCGAGGGTTCTGTTTAGCCGTGCAGACCCGCCGAATAGCTCTCAACCCCCTTGGTGTCCTAATTTAAGGAGTACTGGGGTGGCAACGGTTACTGACTTGCTTTCTGCGGTCTGAGTGCTCTACGTCTTCTTCGGATGGTTCGGGGGCACGAAGGACGGGTTAGCTGGTACGATGACGGGGTGTGTTTACTTTTTCGGCTAGGGCACACGAAGTCGGCTAGCATCATCGGTCTGTGTTTACATCTTGTTCGCATGGTCGGGCACATGACTGGTGGTGCAGGCAGGTCAGGCCAGATCGGGTACTTTAAAGGAAGGAGTCTCTGGGTTCGCCTAAATTCCATCTTCTACGTACACTTTGGTACTCGATGAATTCTCCGGAGGAAAGCAACGCCGGGGGTTAATATAAATTGTGTTCTTCCTTACCACAGAGGGATAAATGCGCTGTGGTGCCATTTACGGCATCGAGCAGTGTCCCGCACATTGCCGATGGCATGCACTAAGGAAGGGCGGCTGTCTCATGCAGCAGTGTTCCTGACCGTGCTTCGGCGCAGCGTGCCTGAACCCATAAGTGATGGGATTGAGAGAGTTTTGTTAGATGATTTGGTTCTGTGATACTGTGTGACTGCACCGTGTGAAATAAACGAAAGTAAGATAGGCAAGTAGAGCTTGAAAGTTGAATGGAAAGCGGGTTTCTGCCAAAGTGGTGAGGACAAACCTGGAGAAAAATTGCAAAAACCACAAATGCGCTCGGTACGAGAGACACCGCCGTACTCGTGACCGAAAAGAGCGTGACACAAAAGGACGATATTCAGAATTTGCTTGAGACTTACCTGCTGCTTTGTTGATCTTGCTGTGCAATGTCGCCGGAAGGTGTTAGCACTTGGGTGCCAGAGGCATGACATTTCGGGGAATTGTAGCTGTTGACGAGCTTTGAGCTTGGAAGCAGCAGTGCCGTGACCTGACTTGGGAGTCTCGGCTCTTGTGCTATAGATCCTTGAGTTGGCCTTTGATCCTTTGGCTCCGGCCTTTGAGGTTTGGTGTGTCGTGCGCGGACCGCCGGCGAATGCATTTAAGAGACTGGTCTTGTACTGAGGATGAGCACTGTCGCCTTGTCTGGGCCTACCATAATCTTGCTCTGTCGGTCTTTGATTGTCCCATGATTCTTTGGATGATTCGGGCACACTGGCTGCGTGGCAGGTACGCAAGGGTAGCATCCTAGGCATAGATGATGACGAGCTTAGAAATGGTTTGGGACTGGACTCACTTGCGTAGTAGTCTGGCTGCCCGTCTTGCGCTCAGAACTGGTTCGAGAAGATGTTGGCTGCAGGCCTGTGAGTCCTGTTATTCCTGCTGAAAGAGTTAGCGGCTTTGCCCTACCGTACGCTTCCTCTGTCGGTCTTCGGGCTATGGACGGGTACGCAAGGGTAGCACGTCGGGCCGTGTTTGAGCTCCAGTAGGTGGACGATCCTAAATTGCTTGCATTGCATGTCTCCGTCTTGGATTGGGAGTGCTCGAGTGGCGGGCGAAGTGGTTGTTGCATTTTGTTGTTCCCTGGGATGCGTTGACTGTGGGCGAACGGGTCTGGTGATGTGCTGGCAGAAAGCGCTTGAACGTTAGCGGCTTGGCCCTACCGTAAGCTTGCTCCGTCGGCCTTTTGGCTATGGACGGGTATTCAAGGGTAGCATGTTGAGTCGTGTTCAAGCTGGAGTATGCAGACGATCCTTACTTGCTTGTTCCATGTGCGTTCGTGCCCCGGGTTGAGCTTATTAAGTAACAGCTGGGCGTTTCTGAGTCCGGGATGTGTTGGCTGTGGGTGCAAGAAACTAGTGATGTGCTGCTTAAAGAGTTTGTTTCGGCTTGGCCCTACCGTAAGCTTGCTCCGTTGGTTTTCGGGCTATGGACGGGTACGCATGGGTTGCATGTTGAGCCGAGTTCGAGCTTGAGTAAGTGGACGATCCTAACGCGATTGCCTCGTGCCTCAATGTCTTGGCTTTGGATTGGTCTCTGAGCTAGTGGGAGCAGTTGGACTAGTGGCTACACTTTGGTGGGAAGAGATGGATCCCCCTTGCCTTCGTGCTGGCAGATCCCCGTTCTAAACTGGGTTGAGCCGTTGGACCAGCAGCAAAGACTTGGCGATGAGCAGCCTGGCCTCGTCTTCGAGCTTGGAAGGTTCTAAGCTGTTTGTGCCATTTGGACTGGTGGCAACACTTTGGCAGTGGTGGCACTTTGGCATCTCCAGAGTGTTGCCGGACCTAGCGCTAATAGTGGCGGTGAGCCCTTTAAGCTCGGAGAGGGTTCTTGGAACTGGTCGGAGCAGTTGGACTAGTGGCTTCGTTTCGATGACGAGTGGTACGCCATTCTGAACTGTAGCTGAGCTATTGGACCTGCAGCAAAGACTGGTTGGAACTTGTTGAAAGGCAGTCGTTTTGAGCGTTGCCAGTGGTAGACTAAAGTGGGTGTTTGACGACACATTCATGAACTAGCTGGCTGATGAGGTGACTAGGTGTCGAACATTGGTACGGTCGTGTTTTCCGACGAGTTCCGTAGTGTAGTGATCCACACGAGGCCCGTCTTTCCTGCTGGTCTCGAAGGTTAGGCAATCAATGACTGTGGATCATATGAGGGTGTGATTGTGGGCCGAGACCACTACTTACAAGCAAGAGGATGACTCTTACTGGATGATGACTTGGCATGTGGCTAAGTCCAAAAAATGAGACTTTGTACTGAGGGGATGGACTTGGTCTCGACCATCCCTGAATCAAAAGAGACCCACATACTAGCCAAGCTCCGCAATGGTGGAGTTTAGCTGTTTTTTCCCTTTAAATGGTGACGGTTAACATCGCAACACCCAGAAAATTTGGCTAAGTCCCCGCAATCAGGCAGAGTTTGCCTTTTTTTACCCTTAGAATGGTGACGGTTAACATCACAATACCCAGAGAATATGGCTACGTCCAAGTCTTGCCAGACCCTGCAATGAGGTAGGGTTTGGCTTTTTTTCTAACCTTTTTTATTACCCCGTATGGTGACGGTTAACATCGCAACACCCAGAAAATTTGGCTAAGTCCCCAATGAGGCAGGGTTTGGCTTTTTTTTACCCTTAGAATGGTGACGGTTAACATCGCAATACCCAGGGAGAGGCTAAGTCCAAGTCTTGCCAGATCCTGCAATGAGGCATGGTTTGGCTTTTTTTTCTGACCTTTATTCATTACCCCGTGTGGTGACGGTTAACATCGCAATACCAGTCCCACCCAAAGAAAACCCCACACCCCGCCGTCACCTGAGACCTGGCATTCGTCACAGTTTCAGACTCGGATTGAGTACCTGAAGCCACGACGAATACCGGGTCCAGCGACAGTGAGGTTTGGGGCTTTTAGTCTTTTCCTGAAAAGTCAAAGTCACAGTTAGGCATAGGGAAAACATTATTCTGAACAAAGGTTACAAGGTTTTTTCGGCGTTGGCTATGCAAAGCTGTACAAGTTTAATAAAAGTTCAGCCTAAAAATCAAGATCCAGGCGATCTTGATGCAGCTGCCAACAAGTTCGTCCACCGTTGACGAGAATCTGGTTGAGCTTTTGGAAGAAAAGGTAGCGGTGCCATCTAATCGACCTCCTGCCGACGTAGAACGAGGAGATGAGGTGATTGGCCATGTCCACGCCATTCATGCACTCCGTGTAAGTCGTGGCTGCCGGTGGGCAAGTGACTAGGTGTTTCTGGCCCCCGATGAGTCTTCAGACGGTACATTTTCTAGCCAAGGGATCCACGTGGGTGCTGAGTAGAGGGACGGCCTTGGTGTCACACCAGATGCTCAGCAGTATCCGGTCGCTCTGACACAGGATACTGTTGCCACGTTCGTGCTTCTTCTTGAATTTGCTCAACTCCTCCGTGAACTTGTATGGAATTCCGGCAGCATTGGCGCGTAGGCTCCCGCGTCCGAAGGTTCCTAGCTTGGCGTAGCGGACCTGAAACAACAGTGCCGACGTGAAGCGGTTGTTGCAGACAACGGTGTAACCCTGGTTGAGATAGTGGCGCGCGGTGTAGATTGTTGTGTGAGCCATGTTGTTGTTCACGAGTTCCTAGGCTTCACGAGTTCCGAGGGTCTTGGGTGGGGTCAATGGCTAAGAGGAGCTTTTTCCAATGTGTGCCTCGTCGTTGAGGATGTAACCATCAAACGGGTCGCAGAGAGTGAAATATTCAAAGCCGACCTTGATGGGCTTCTTGGGCTGGTATACCTTGATCTTGGATCTGCCAGTGTATGCAGTCATGGACTCGTCTATGCAGAGAACTGCTCTGAGGTTCCTGCACTTGCGGAATGCCTGGTTGATGGCCTCCATCATCGGTCGCACCTTCATTATTGCGTCCATGTCCTCCTTGGCCTTCTACTCTTCCATGGCTTGCTGGGTCGTGTGCGATGTAGTCTGGGGATGGGTACCGGTGAAAGACGGTTCTTCGGACAGCCGAAAGTTCATCCAAATTTGATTGAACCTTGTTCTGGTCATGGTCGATCTGATGGAGTGGTTTTCCAGGTCTGGGGACGTGGACCAATACTGCGCTATCTCCGCCAAGTCGTTGTAACCCATGATTACCAGTATTCTGTAAGGCCAGAAACTAGTCTTTCATCAATAGTACCCTTGCGGGAGCGGGATGTGGTTTTTTCCGTTTCGGCGATGTTTAGCAGGCTTGCGTGGTTGTCGTTACTGCTGGGTCTTGGCTGGAGTTTGAGTTGGAAATGGCCTCTGCTTGTTCCCCTGGCTGAGGGACTTGCGACAATACGACCGTTGATGTTGTCTCCTTGGCAGCTGGTTCTTGGCTAGAGTTAGACCCTGCTTCTTCCCTTTGGATTTGCGCTTACTGGATTGGCGACGTTGACTGGCTCCTGAGTGTCTTGTCCACCTCTGCACACATCTGCTCTAGCACCAACCGTCCTGTGCTCGGATCTTCTGGGGGTTCTGTTCGCGAGTTTTCTGGCGGTTGTACTGGTGGAGCGCTTGGCTGAGACTGTTGTATGCTGAAACGGTGATTGACATATTGGGTTATACTGGCGTGGCGCATCTTCTGGAGGTAGCCACTTCGAGGAGGCAATAATCGTTTCCTTTTTTGCTCGGATGGGTCGGGGAACATATTACTTCTGTAGACCTCGTCGTACAGTACGACTCGCCAACGTCGTTTCATGGCTTCTAGTTTACTCGGTTCCAGTAACGGTGGCGGTGATTGTGGGGGTGGTGGCTCGATTACATTGGCTGTCGCTGTGTTGCTCTTTCTTCCTCCTCCTCCAACGAAACGATGCAGATTACCTCCTCGGATTCTTTACTTATGAATCTACCTGAAAGACCCCGATGGATGGGAACGAGTCCTCTTTTGGTTTGTCTCATAAATGGCCGCGACTGCGATGTTGCGACTTTGTCTTTTGGCTTGCGATTTTGGCTGGACGACGAGAACTCCTCTTCTGGTGTGGGACGGCGTAGTAGGACCGACCAACCGTGCTCATATGTGGGTGACGTCGCTTCTGATGATTGAGAAGTGAGCAAGGTTTCTGTTAAGGTTGGAGGTCGTGGTGGGCTTTCTGGCCTAGCTTCTTCCTCCTCACTGCTGGACGTTGTAAGGCAGGCGCCGGCATCGTCCTCTGACTCGGTTTCTTTTAGTTCGTCATCTAACTAATCCTAATCGTTGACTGATTCTTGGCTGCTGCCTTCATTGTAGTCCTCATTTTCCTCGCAGTAATATGGGTACTCTGCTTCGTCCTCCTTCTCGGCCACATCTGTTTCTGGCATTGCGGCTGTGCTTGGCTTAACCCGGCTTATTCTTCCATGTGGACGTCTGGTTGTGGTATTCCCAGCTGTGGTTCAGTCGGAATTCCAGTGAGTAGCAAAAACTGGCGGTAAGTGATGTGGGGTGGTGATGGACGTGGTGGCGGAACCAATGACTCGACTGTTGTGTTGGCCACGGCGATATTGTCCTCCACGGCTGATGGCTCCCCGTGAGTCGAAGTCCCTGCATTGCCTTTTGGTCCTGGTGTGTTGGCTGACGTGACGTTCCGTTTGCTGCGTTTGGCATTGCTGGCCCTGTCGTCCGTGAATTGGTTGGTCCTCCTTACGATGAAATCTGCGGTCTCCCCGAATAATTCCATGAAAAAATCCAACGCCTTGCTCTTCTTGTTGCATCTGCCAATGTAGC
>JAHWFP010268719.1:32962-43701 GCA_023313725.1 Lithobius niger
CGGAAACCTTGTTACGACTTTTACTTCCTCACGAAGACAAGTTTCGCACATCGTTTCAACACGGAGCAGAATGACACGAGGGCCACCGCAGCCACGTCAGTCCGAGGTACTCAACTAGTCATCAGTGGGTTGTAGCGACGGGCGGTGTGTACAAAGGGCAGGGACATATTTGACACGACATGCTGACTCGCGCCTAATGGGAATTCCTGGTTCACAAGAAGAATTGCAGACCCTGATCACAACCACGAACGATATTCTAAGATTTCTCGGAGTCCTCTCGGACCAGGAAGCTCTTTGAATCGCCCACTGTAGCGCGCGTGCGGCCCCGGACATCTAAGGGCATCACAGACCTGTACTGGCCCTCTTTCGTGCAACAAATCCCTCTAAGAAGTCGACTTTAGTCTCCTCGGCTATTACCGAGTTTATTTAAAGGCGAGAGTCACGCCAGTTTCGTGCGGAATTAACCGCCAACTCACGCCAGTGGCTGTACGGCCATGCATCACCACCCACTGAATCAAGAAAGAGCTCTCAATCTGTCAATCGTTCCAGTGTCCGGACCGGTTGAGTTTTCCCGTGTTAAGTCGAATTATGCCGCAGCCTCCACTCCTTGTGGTACCCTTCCGTCAATTCCTTTAAGTTTCAGCTTTGCAACCATACTTCCCCCGGAACCCAAAGACTTTGGTTTCCCGGAAGCTGCCCGCCGAGTCATAGAAGTAACCCGGCGGATTGCTAGTCAGCATTGTTTATGGTAAGAACTAGTGCGGTATCTGAACGCCTTCGATCCTCTAACTTTCGTTCTTGATTAATGAAAACATTCTTGGCAAACGCTTTTGCTTCGGTACGTCCCACGGTGGCCCAAGAATTTCACCTCTCACACCGTGATACGAATGCCCCCCCTGTCCCTATTAATCATCACCTCGGGTTCCAAAAACCAACAAAATAGAACCGAGGTCCTATTCCATTATTCCATGCTTGGCTATGCGGGCGTGGACTCGCCTGCTTGGAGCACTCTAAATTGTTCAAAGTAAAATCGTCACCAGCCTGTCGTGCAGTTGTTCCCATGGCAGTCTGATCGTGAGGCTACGAGGACGGCAGTTGTAACCAAAGGTGACCAGCCGCCTCGAAGCCAAGATCGAACTACGAGCTTTTTAACCGGAACAATTCTAATATACGCTATTGGAGCTGGAATTACTATTACTATTGGCTGCTGGCACTAGTCTTGCCCTCCAATATTTCTCCGACGTATTTATGGTCGGTATCATACCAGCGAAGAGATAGGCTAGCCAGGACTGACTTGTATACGTCTCATAACTACCTCCCCGTATTGGGAGTGGGTAATTTGCGTGCCTGCTGCCTTCCTTGGATGTAGTAGCCGTTTCTCAGGCTCCCTCTCCGGAATCGAACCCTGATTCCCCGTTATCCATAAAAACCATGATAAGCGCATAACCTACCATCGACAGTTGACAAGGCAGACATTTGAAACATGCGTCGCCGGTGCTAAGACCGTGCGATCGGCTCCAAGTTATCCAGAGTCACCAAATGGGAACGAACCCTTGCGGATCTGTATTGGTCTTGTTCTAATAAAAGCGCTCGTCCCCGAAGGTCGGAGCTGGTCGGCATGTATTAGCTCTATAATTACCACAGTTATCCAAGTAGGTTGGTACGATCTAAGGAACCATAACTGATTTAATGAGCCATTCGCAGTTTCACCTTGATTCGGCATGAACTTGGACATGCATGGCTTAATCTTTGAGACTAGCGTATCACTACTGGCAGGATCAACCAGGTAACTAATCACCAACGACCTCCTACGGCAGCACGACGGCATGCCTTATTGCCGGCAGCCCACATACCCCGCAACCTTCGGGAGAAGGAGAGCGTGACACACAGACCACAAAGCAAGTCGGCAAGCCATCGGCCACACGCAAGGGCCCGTTTTCCACTACTCAAACAACGTCCATCCGAAGCGAAACAAAGCCTCTCATTTCAGCCACACATCATGAACTCAAGGTCCAAGAAGCAAAGGCACGAGGCAATCATTAGGATCGTCTGCATACTCCAGATCGAACACGGCTCAACATGCTACCCTTGCGTACCCATCCATAGCCCGAAGACCAACGGAACAAGCTTACGGTAGGGCCAAGCCGCACCAAGAGCTTTCTGCAGCACATTACTAGTCTCTCGCCCGCAGCCAACGCATCCCAGACTCGAGGAACAGAGCCGCAACCGTTTCGCCTGTTGCTGAAAAATCCAAATCCAAAACACAGAGGCACGAGGCAATCGAGTTAGGATCGTCTAATTACTCAAGCTCGAACACGGCTCAACATGCTACCCTTGCGTACCCGTCCATAGACCGAAGACCGTCGGAGGAAGCTTACGGTAGGGCCAAGCCGGACCAAACTCTTTCAGAAGCACATCACCAGTCTCTTTCACCCACAGCCAACACATCTAGGACTCAGAAACGCCTAGCCACAGCCGATATGCCTGTCACTAAATTAGCTCGACCCAGGGCACGGACACATGGAAAAAGCAAACACGCCCCGACATGCTACCCTTGCGTACCCGTCCATAGCCCGAAGACCTACAGAGGAATCTTACGGTAGGGCCAAGCTGCTAAATCTTTCAGCAGGACTCACCAGACTCACAGGCCTGCAGCCGACATCATCTCGAACCAGTTTTGAGAGCAAGAGGGGCAGCCAGACTACTACGCAAGTGAGTCCAGCCCCATGCCATTTCTAAGCTTATCAGCTATGCCTAGGATGCTACCCTTGCGTACCCGCCACGCAGCCAGTGTGCCCGAATCATCTGAAGAATCACGGGACAATCAAAGACCGACAGAGCAAGATTATGGTAGGCCCAGACAAGGCATCAGTGCTCATCCACAGTAAAAGTGCAGTCTCTTAAATGCATTCGCTGGCGGTCCGTGCACGACACACCCAACCTCTAAGGCCGAAGCCAAAGGATCAAAGGCCCGCCCAAGGATCTATAGCACAAGAGCCGAGACTCCCAAGTCAGGTCACGGCACTGCTGCTTCCAAGCTCAAAGCTCGTCAATAGCTACCATTCCCCAAAATGTCATGCCTCTGGTGCTAACACCTTCCGGCGACGTTGCACAGCAAGATCAACAAAGCAGCAGGTAAGTCTCAAGCAAATTCTGAATATCGTCCTTTTGTGTCACGCTCTTTTCGGTCACGAGGACGGGCGGTGTCTCTCGTACCAAGCGCATTTGTGGTTTTTGCATTTTTCTCCAGGTTTGCCCTGACCACTTTGGTAGAACCTCGCTTTCCATTCAGCTTTCAAGCTCTACTTGCCCATCTTACTTTCATTTATTTCATACGTGCAGTCACACGGTATCACTGAACCAAATCATTCTTACAGAACTCTCTCAATCCCATCACTTATGGGTTCAGGCATGCTGCGCCGAAGCGCGGTCAGGAACACAGCTGCACTAGACAGCCGCCCTTCCCTAGTGCATGCCTTCGGCAATGTGCGGGACACTGCTCGATGCCATAATTAGCGCCACAGCACATTTATCCCTCTGTGGTAGGGAAGAACGCAATCTATATTAACCCCCGGCGTTGCTTTCGGGGTTCCCGGGAGTTCCAGCAAGCAATAAATAAAAAGACATGCTGCAATTCCTACGGAGAATTCATCAAGTACTAAAGTGTACGTAGAAGATGGAATTTAGGCGAACCCAGGGACTCCTACCTTTAAAGTACCCAATCTGGCCTGACCTGCCTGCACCACCAGTCATGTGCCCGAAACATGCGAACAAGACGTAAACACAGACCGATGATGCTAGCCGACTTCGTGTGCCCTTGCCAAAAAAGTAAACACACTCCGTCATCGTGGCAGCTAACCCGTCCTTCGTGCCCCCGAACCATCCGAAGAAGACGTAGAGCACTCAGACCACAGAAAGCAAGTCAGTAACCGTTGCTACCCCAGTACTCCTTAAAGAGCTGAGGTTGAGAGCAATTCTGCGGGTCTTCACGGCTAAACAGAACCTTCAACTCTCATCAGGTTTCCTTGACATAGGAGAATAGCACATCCATTTGTTTCGGACGCGCTAACCTGCTCTCCCCATTCCTTCAGCCGCCAACTCCATTTATCGTTTGAAAATGGCATTCCTTCGGCCCACTTTTCAATGGTCTGTATCTCTCTCTCTCCTCTAGTGTGGGTATGAATCTTGATGGTTGAAGTTGACATAGTTTGTTAGCATGTGGCTAAACTTGATGTTGAGAAGTAATTTTCCTCCATCTCCATTCATGAGTGCGAGTCATTTGGACTACTTAGGGCTCCAGATCACAAGAACATCGGTCGTAAGAGTAAGGTTCCGATTCCGACCTGATTAGGGCCGTTATTTAAACCTAAGACTGAGGCAGAAGGAATGTGGACTCCCAGATTCACCCAAATAAGACCGCCAAGGTCAAGGACTGCTATCGTTTAGTGCACGTCAAGGTCACGTAACCACGAATGGCCGATCTATATCGGTGCCGGAAAGACTGACGCCAAGGCCGATGTTCCCAAACACTGCTTTCATTTAGTGCACGTCAAGATCACGTAACCACGAAGGGCCGATCTCTATCGGGGCTGGAAAGACTGAATGTGTCGGGACCATCAAGTCACTCGCTGCTCACTGAACGTGTCAAGAATCACCAAGCCTCGCTTCTACTGCTTTCAAACCACATCTCGCTTCTACCAACTTTCATTTAGTGCACATCAAGATCACGTAACCTCGTGGGGCCGATCTCTATCAGCGCTGGAAAGTCTGAAGGTGTCAGTCTGCCTACCGGACAAAATGTGAAAATAAGCCGACAGCGCAAATAAGAGGCATAGCCCCGTTCAAGCTAATTAAAGCTCAGCAGTATTCGCAGTTGCCGAAGGGTACATCACACAAAGACCGGCAAAGCAGACCATTACCCGTTCTAGTTGTTTCTCTCTGGGCTTTCTCTTTCCTCACTTCATTCATGCCCTCATACTTTGAATCATCGGGCACTCTCACTCATCAGGCACGCCTTCTGACCCGGCTGTTCAATCAGCTCAAGTTTTCATCATCACTTCTTGGACTTAGCCGACACCAAAGGAACAAGGGTTTAGTTGCGGATAAGTATTCATACCTACAGCACCGAGGAGCGGCATTGCGTGCAAGAATTCACGCCTTTGGTTGCCAGCCTACCTTCGGGCCGTGATCGGCTCTCGTCTCCAGACCATTTGCGGCATGGCCTTTGGGTAAAATGCAACTTAGCGCCTTCTTTTCCCATCATCTGCCCAAGGTCTGGCACTCCTTCGGCTAAAATGTGACTTGGCACCTTCTTTTCCCGTCATCTGCCGAAGATCAGGCATTCCTCCGGCCAAACATGCACTCACTCTGCCAAAAGCCCTTTCATACCACATATCTACTTCAATAACCCAAGGTCCGACATGTATTTGGCGTACCGTGGCTTTTCGGTCTTGTCGAGCTGCCCGCCATATCTATGATCTTCGGTGTCCTTCAACTGATAAACTGATACAACCCCCGTCGGGGTGTCTAGTCCGTGGACAGCGTCTTCTGGGCAGTCCGGTTGGCCGGCAGTAACACTAGCGGTGGGCAGTGGGTCCTCGGTTTCGGGCTGGAATATCGCTGTTCTAAGCAGGTTGCGCTGCTGGGCTCTCGCCTCGGAATTTGTGGGAACGTGGCAAGACTGGCAGTGAGCAGTGGGTCCTCGCCTTTGAGCTGGAAGATCGCTGTACTAAGCTGGTCGAGCTGTGGACCGATAGCTATACTAGCGGTGAACAGTGAGCCATCTGACCTTCGGGCTGGAAGATTTATGTTCTAAGTTGGTTGTGCTGTTGGACCCCCTCATCTCTCGGGATCGTGGGACGACCTGGATCGAGACGACGCCAGATATCGCTTAGCACGAGCAGTTAGTCCTCTCCCTAGGGCTTGAAGATTGCCGTGGATGATTCCTTAGTGGGTGGTCGCCTTCGGGCTTGAACATCGCTTTGGTGGATTCTGTAGTGGTTCTCTTGCCTCTGGGATTGAAGTTTTCTGCCTCGACTGCCGAGAACCGGTAAGGGGCTTGTCAAGTGGGCAAGCCACCGCTGAATGGTCTCTACGGCTAACGAGTTTCGTGCGGCGATCAGTCCTGGAGAAACAGCAGGCAGCGGTTGAGGTCTCGCTGAAGACTTATGCCTTGTTCTGACGTACGCCCTCGCTGAACGCCTAGTCACCAGACTGGTTCCCTGCTGACTGCATAGGTGTGATGCGCGCCCTGGGCTAGTTGGTTGCCCCGACACGACTAGGTCAAGAGTCCTTTTGTGGAAGTGGAAACCGGTGCTTCCGGATTGCTTCTTAGCATGTGGCTAGTGTTGTTAGCAGACTCTGGTGCGAAGATGTGGTGTAACATGGAGTGCCTGACGAATGCATTTAAGAGACTGGTCTTGTACTGTGGACCAGCACTGACGCCTTGTCTGGGCCTACCATAATCTTACTCCGTCGGTCTTTGATTCTCCCGTGATTCTTCGGATGACTCGGGCACACTGGCTGCGTGGCGGGTATGCAAGGGTAGCATCCTAGGCATAGCTGAAGAGCTTAGAAACGGTCGACTGGATTTACTTGCGTAGTAGTTTGGCTTCTCCTGTTGTGCCCGCTGGGAAAAGCTGTCTTAGGGGTATGTGGGCGTGCGGAGCAGTGATGTTCTTCGCTAACCTACCGTCACCTTTGTATATCGAACTGGCGATGCCTAATGCCTCTCGGGGTATGTGGTTAGCATCTTCGGTGTCCTTCGCATCAGAAACAAAACCGTGCGGTGGCTGTACTTGCTTTCTGCGGTCGGTGTGTTTACGGCTTCTTCGGAAGGTACGGGCACGCTGCCGGGTTAGCTGTGTCTAGTCTACCCGCCTGGAGAAGAGAGGGGTATATCGGCGTGTGGGGCAGCAATGCTCTGTGCTAACAGACCGTCCCTATTCCGATCTTGGCGATGCCTAACGGCTAGCACTGTTGGAAACGTACACTTCAAAGTTGGCACCCTGATGCACCAGAGTCTAAAGACGATGCGGTGTAACAACCCTCTAAGAATGGATGGTGTGTATTGGCGTGCAATACTAGTGGTGATCAGTGGGTCAGCTGGCCTTTGGGCCGGAAGACTGCTGTTCTAAGCAGGTTGAGCTGCTGACCGTCGCTGTCTGGCCCTGGCGATGCCTTTTGCTTTGCAGCACCTGGCTGGCAGTGGAATCCCTTCTTACAGCCAAGACAATGTGGTGTGACATGGAGTGCTGACGAATGCATTGAGGAGTGTGTCCACAAGAGACTGGTCTTGTGGTGTGGACGAGCACTGATGCTTGTCTGGGCCTACCGTAATCTTACTCCGTCGGTCTTTGATTGTCCCGTGATTCTTCGGATGATACGGGCACACTGGCTGCGTGGCGGGTACGCAAGGGTAGCATCCTAGGCATAGCTGAAGAGCTTAGAAACGGTCGACTGGATTCACTTGCATAGTAGTTTGACTGCTCCTGTTGTGCCCGCTGGGAAAAGATCTCTTAGGGGTTTGTGGGCGTGCAGAGCAGTGATGCTCTACTCTAACTTACCGTCATCTTTGTATATCGAACTGGCGATGCCTAATGCCTTTCGGGAAATGTGGCTGCATTGTTGGTTCAATCTGCAGCAAAGACGATGTGGTGTAAGAACCTGCTGGGAGAGATGTGGCGTTAGGTTGGCCCTCCTAATGCCTTCGATCCCGGCGAGTCTACTGTGAGGCTAAATACAACGTTGGTGCGTTTTGCAGCAGAAACAAGACTGTGCGGTGTAACAGCCCGCCTGGAGATGAGAGGGGTATGTCGGCGTGTGGAGCAGCAATGTTCTGTGCTAACCGACCATCCCCACTCTGAACCTAGCGATGCCTAACGGCCAGCACTGTTGGAAACGTACGCGGCAAAGTTGGCACTCTACACAGCAGAGACAAAAGATGATGCCTGTGAGCAAGCCTGTGGCTTTTGCAGGTATGCTGTTTGAGTTGGTCGAGATCTATTTGGACTAGCGGCAATTCACTGGTGGTGGGCAGTGGGTCCTCGCCTTCGGGGTCGAAGATCGCTGCACTAAGTTGGTTGAGCTGTTGGACCGGTGAAACAACACTGGTGACGAGCAGTGGGTCCTCGCCTCGGCTTCAGGGCATGCAAGCTAGTATTGTTGGTGCCAATCGGCATCAGAGAAAGAAAAGGTCTCCGAGGTAGTAGATGTAACAGCCCGCTGGGTTCTTTGTGGCACAACGACGGTTTGAGGTCTGGGTTAGCAAGAATGTTGGTGAGCAGTGGGTACTCACCTTCGGGCCTTTGCTGATACGCTGGTCTGCTGGATGATGGGCAATTAAACTGTGATGATGGGAGCCTTTGGGCTTTTACAAGTATTCTGAATAAAACCCGACTCAGATCCTGGCGACGCCTATTGCCTCTCGGGGTACGTGGCTAGCATCTTTGGTATCCTTTGCGGCAGAAACAAAATGGTGCGGTGGCTTGACTTGCTTTCTGCGGTCTGAGTGCTCTACGTCTTCTGCGGATGGTTCGGGGGCACGAAGGACGAGTTAGCTACTACGATGGAGGAGTGTGTTTACTTTTTCGGCTAGGGCACACGAAGCCGGCTAGCATCATCAGTCTGTGTTTACGTCTTGTTCGCATGGTTCGGGTACATGACTGGTGGTGCAGGTAAGTCTTGTCTACCCACCTAGAAACGAAATGGGTATGTCGGCGTGCGGAGCAGCAATGCTCAGTGCCAACCGACCGTCCCCAATCGGATCTTGGCGATGCCTAACGGCTAGTACTGTTGGAAACGTAAGCGGCATAGTGGTGCCCTGAAATCTAAACGATGATGCGGTGTAACAACCCAATGGGTAAAGACGGTGTGTGTTGGGCGTGCGGAGCAGCAATGTTATTCAGTACCCGACTGTCGCTATCTGGCCCCGGTGATGCCTATTGCCTCACAGCATGCGGCTAGCATTGTCTTACCTTGGAGACCGTAGTACTCCTCTGTCGATAGACGGGGATTTTAACGTGTAACCGGTGCACTGCTACGAGTTTTTCATTGCTAGGTGCATGGTGTTGGACAGTGAGTCCCGGCGAGCTTGTCCTTGCTCGTCCTTTGGCCTAGTCACAAGTTTTCCATTCCAGTTTGGAAAAAGGAAAACCAAAAAGCAAAACAGATGCCCTACTGCGGCGGGATTTTTGAATCTCGAAAAGTGTCTGTGAGAGCAGGCAACAAATACAACTCCGAGCGGCGGATCACTCGGCTCGTGGTCGAAGAGCGGTGAAGCACTGCGGTCGAAACGACCTCAACCTATTCTCAAACTTTCAATGGGTGAGAAGTCCAGCTTGCTTGACTGAAGCCTGGATGTTGGATGCGAGTGCCCAGTGGGCCACTTTTGGTAAGCAGAACTGGCGCTGTGGGATGAACCAAACGCCGGGTTACGGCGCCCGACGCGGACGCTAATCAGACCCCATGAAAGGTGTTGGTTGCTATTGACAGCAGGACGGTGGTCATGGAAGTTGGAATCCGCTAAGGAGTGTGTAACAACTCACCTGCCGAAGCAACTAGACCTGAAAATGGATGGCGCTCCAGCGTCGAGCCCATACCCGGCCACCGGGGCAGAGCCACAGCTCCTTGTGGGCAGTACGCAGAAGCCCCAGCGAGTAGGAGGGTCGCAGTGGCGTGCGTAGAAGGTGTCAGGCGTAGGCCCACCTGGAGCCGCCGCTGGCGCAGATCTTGGTGGTAGTAGCAAATACTCGAGTGAGAACCTTGAGGACTGAAGTGGAGAAGGGTTACATGTGAACAGCAGTTGAACATGGGTTAGTCAGCCCTAAGGGATAGGGGAAATCCGTTCCGAATTGGGGAGTGTGTGTCAAAATGAAAAGCCATCCCCGAAAGACCAAAAGGGAATCGGGTTAATATTCCCGAACCCAGATGCGGAGATCGATCCTTCACGGATCCAATAGGGCAACGCAAACGAACTCGGAGACGTCGGAGGAAGTCCCGAGAAGAGTTAACTTTTCTTTGTAAGGAACGGATTCCCTGGAATCGGCTCGCCCGGAGAGAGGGACGTTGTTTCCGTAAAGCACCGCGGTTCTTGCGGTGTCCGGAGCGCTCCTGCCGGCTATTGAAAATCCGAGGGAGAGAACTTGATTTTCGCATCGGACCGTACCCATATCCGCAGCAGGTCTCCAAGGTGAACAGCCTCTAGTCGATAGAACAATGTAGGTAAGGGGAGTCGGCAAGCTAGATCCGTAACTTCGGGATAAAGATTGGCTCTGAGGACTGGCCCGGTCGGGCTGGGGATCGAAGCGGGTGTTACTCTGCACTGATATGGGCCTGCCCCGATGGCATGTGCGTGTGCGCGGCTGCGGCGTCCTTAACCGGGTGTTGTTGGTCGTCGCTGCGTGCATGTTGGACGGATGAGGCCATTCCAGCATCTGGGCCTTCCCGTGGAATGCCTCAGCTGCGTGGCGGGGTCGTGAGGGCAACCTCACACCTCGTGCACTTCGTCCGGCGCCCAACAGTCGACTCAGAACTGGCACGGACCGGGGGAATCCGACTGTCAATTAAAACAAAGCATTGTGATGGCCGTAGGTCGGTGTTGACACAATGTGATTTCTGCCAAGTGCTCTGAATGTCAAAGTGAAGAAATTCAACCAAGCACGGGTAAACGGTGGGAGTAACTAATTGACTCTCTTAGGGCGCGTTTACGCAAGGACAATTTTCTCGCCTACTAGCTTTTA
>JAHWFP010268720.1:0-11547 GCA_023313725.1 Lithobius niger
GGCGGGTACTGGCTACAGGCTCCAGCCGAGCTAAGTAGCTGTTCAATCTTTCTCATATAAATCTGCCTTATATAAAAGGCAGTTAATCTGCTGAATCCCTTTAAAATCACATAGACATAAGTTTACTTTCCTTAGATTTCCAATTCTAAACACTGCGTTAAAAAAAACATAACTGCGTTAAAGACAAACAACAAATCTGAACTTTAACTGTGAATGTAATACGCAAAGACTTTCAATGCAAGCTTTACATTTTGTGTTTAATTTGTAGGTTTTCTTTATTATACATAGAATACTAAAAGCCTGTCATACATCCATTACACCAGCAACCAACTCAGTCAAGCTGAATGATCTTCAAAAAATAAAAATATACTTTATTACATTTTGCATTAGTTTATTTTAACTCGTTTTTATTTCTGGCTCAATTTGGCTTCAGTACATTTCATTTTGTTTCACCATGCATGATTACATGAGGCCCTATGCAACACATTTAGACAATTTTTTTTAAACTTTACTCTACAAATTGGGCTTTTAAACGTCAAATAAGGGTAGCCCGACCCATTTTCCAAAAATTGATGTGTAAAAGAAGCATTTTGAAACTGATAGGCACTAACATTTCAAACATTCATTTCAAATGTGGAGTCGGTAAAACTGTAATTTACTTTTGCCTCGAAGAACAACCATTCCCTATTTTATGCTGGAGTATCAATGTTGTTATTACCTCAAGTTCCACCTCCTGTTTTCTATCACGTGTTTTCTATCACGACCCCATGTGGCCAGTTGCGGAACGAGTGATCCTAATTTCTTGCACAGTTTATTTACATTAAAGTTACACTAAATAGGTTTTAATCCACTAAATTCGTGTGAAAAATATCACTTATGCTGTGACTGGCCCAAGGAAACTCTCTTTGTCAGGGAGTAGTGAAGAAAAGGCCTTTAAGCCACAAAGGAGTTTTGTTTGTTCAAGCCAACGCTGACTCGGGCAGCTATTATGTTTTCCGCTTTCCGGCTCCATACCAGTTCTCAAAAGAAATGGGAAGTTAATGCATTTTAACGTTGCTTTCGTAAAACAAGATTCTGGTAAAAAAAAAAATAAATAAGGGGAAATCGTGAATTAACGTCATTTTCAAACACCAGGTTTTCTCGGAATGGCTATGGATAAATTTGCTAGTTAATTCCTAGGATTTTTACGTGCCACAACCGACACGACCACAGGGGGGGGTAGTATTTCCGGGACCCTTTTCTTCCCCAATGCACAGGTTGAGCCGAGGCCAGGATTAAACCGGGCATCTTCGGCTTACGAGATGGTCATGCTATCCGATTTGCCACCCTGATCCTGATGCTGTTGAATGGAATTGCCTGGAACCAGGAAGAAAAATCTGGAACTTTTCTCTTAGACGGCCTTGTGATAGCGGTCGAATGAGAAGAAATAAATCGGTTACTCCTTCGTTAGTAAAGCCGAAAAGTTCACAGTTTGTTGCTTCTTTCAATGCAGTGTGCTTGTTTTTCGCGAAAATGTTTCTCACTTTGTGAATGTGAACCTGTCGGGATTGATACTTTACTCTCAACCGCGCATCGTAATCACTTAGCCACAACTCCGACAGGTTCTCATTCATGCAGTGGTAAAAATCCTCAAAGTAGAGAAATGCATGGATAATATAATATTCTGGTGCATTTTAATCAAACTTCACTCCCTTTTATTTCACCGGAAGACACATCTTGTCTGCAGTCTCGTGTCGACTCTATTTTTCGAATTGTCCCTTAAATGGCAACTATACCTCTATCCTCTGACAAATGTCTCAGTTTAGCCATTGGTTGATCTTCCAGCAGCCTTACTTATTTACTTGTTGATTTCCAACTGAGGGAAACTTTTGATTGTTTCCTCGATCTTGGAGTTTGGTTTCAGAATGATTTGAAATTCACCAATCACTGTACTTCTATTGCTATGGCAGCCAGCCTCAGATCAGCGATGGTTCGTCGTTGTTGTAACTCTGGAAACCATATCACTGGTGTTTGGGCTTATAAGGTCTTTTATCAGTCCACTGCTTGAGTATGCCAGTTAGGTCTGGTCACTTAATCTTCTTAAAGATGTTGATCGGATTGAAGCCGTTCAAAGGAAACACACTAAAGCACTACCTGGCATGTATTCTCTGCCATACAGTCAACGACTGCATCTTCTCAAGCTAGATACACTTGAGTGCAGGCGCCTGAGGGCGGACCTTGTCCTAACTTTTAAAATTGTACACTGCATGCTCCCTTTGGAACTACCATTTTTCGAATTTAAAGTATTCACTAAGACTCACGGTAACTGTTTGAAGCTCGTTCTTCCGCGATTCCGTCTTAATTCCCGGAGGTCCTTCTTCGCTTTTAGAGTGGTACCAGTTTGAAACTCTCTTGATGATTCGTTTGTTTCCGTCCCAACGCTGGATTCCTTCAAGACACGTCTAACCACCTGTACCCTTCGCCCTTTCCTTCTGCGCCCCGAGCATTACTCTTTGCAAACCTAATGTACACTTTTAATCTGGGTCTGCAGTAAGCGGTCCGGTAACGAATCCTTGAATTTTCCTTCTGCCGGTTATGTGCAGATCAAATGTAATATTTTTTAATGTTTCATTTCAACTTACATTTGCATGAAAAAAGTTCGAACAAAGTTTGTGTTAGTTTTTTTTCTTTTTATTTTCTCAAAGAGTTGTTCAACTCATTTTAAATACCAAACTAGCCGTAACTTTCGCAGCAAGATACAAAAATAATTTGATTGTGCAGATCTTAATGCAAGTCTTAATAATTTTGTTGACAGCTATATTATTAACTCATATGCAACGTCAGAGTTTAAAACCATAAACATTTTTAAATTTGATTTTTAAAAACCCGACGACATTTCAGAGTGGTGAACTTACCACATTGCACTTTATTCCAAGGAGGAAATAAGAAAGATATTGGAACGTAAAACCGACAATCATTTTCATACATAAACAACATAAGTGAACGGGCTTTCAACCTGGGTGAGGGGCAGGGGGGTAACCTGTACAAGGCGAGCATTGATGGAGAATGAAGACAGGACTTTTACTTCGTCCATTCCCTACGATACTTTTATGAGAATCCCAAGAATTTTCTATGTAAAACAGCAATATGACGAGACTTCTATGAGACTCCCGTGAGACGTCTACTCTGTGTGACAGGGAAAGATAATGAACCTGCTACGAGACATGAGACTCGATTGAAAGTTCAGTGAGACCACTGTGTACCGAAAGACAGAGAGCATTTAACTCCAGTCAGTCTTCCGTGAAACAAGGGAATACTATGAAACTACTGTGAAACAAACTACTCCAGTGAAACCCCACTGAAACTCCTATTCTATGTGGTACTCCTATTCTCTATGTGATTCGTTTGAGAGTCCATAGAGACTTCAGTGTACCATGGAAACACTGTAAGACTGCTACGAAACATGGGACTCCTTTGAGACTCAATGATACTTCTCTGTGACATGGAATATTATCAGCCTTCCATGTCTCCTTATTTGAGATTCACATGAAACTATGCAAGAGAGGAATGCTATGAACCTGATAACATGACTCATGAGACTCGCGTAAGTACAGCAAGACGACTGTGTGACATAGGAACACAGTAATGCTGAGATTCCTTTGAGACGTGAAACTCATTTGACGCAATTAGATATCTGTGCAACATGGTAAAACTATGAAACTACATTGTGACACGAGACTCTTCGAATGTCAAGAGAGATTTCTGTGTTTATGAAATAAAAGCACTTGAGTGACTCTAATCTAGAATAAGTAAATCCTTAACGTGTTAGACCTAATTCGTTTTTAAGAGTAGAGCAATAAAAAATGTTTCTGAAACGGTTTTTAAAACGTTTTCCTATACTGGTGGGAGTTAAAAAATTAACACAAAATGACCCTAGTGTTAGGCTAAACTATCAGGACATGGAGAAAATTGCGCTGGTGGTGAGCACAAGAAAACGTGACGGGGAAGTGAGTGCCGGCTGTACTATGCGTATGTGGAGTTTTCCGTGGAGGTGAGAACTGAAGAGTGGATTTTTTTTTTAGTGGGTGTATTCTTGAAATTTGTTGGTGTTTGGTAGACTATGATCAAGAACTTGCTGAAGAGGGGAAAAGCAGTACAGTGGGTTTCAAGATTTGTCCTTGTTCGAAATGTGGAATTTGATGAAGTATACGAGTACCAGAAATGTTGAGTTTGATCCATTCGGGCTGACTTTTAATTTGAAGCTGGATTTATGTGAACGAAGGTGAACCAGCTTCTGTTTGCTCTGGCGAATTTAAGTGGCCTTCCATTGTTCGGTTTTCACACGGTATTTGCTAAATGATAGTATTCTGCTTCAAATGGGAGGGAAGCGTAAATTCATTTTGCATTGCTTTTCGAAATGCTTGTTGTTTAAGGTTAATACGACTTTTAGAACCTAATCTGATGTCTTGCACAGCCTATGCAGAAAGGTGCGGATAGGCTGGATTACACCCTCAATGTACCTGGTGGAATAGCTTTGGAGGGGGAAGGGCAGACTGATATTTCTTGCGAAAAAGCTAAGTTGTGTTGGCATACTGGATAACCTCTTGGAAAGGGAAACCACTATTAACAAATTTCTAAGTCTACTCCGTGACTTATGCATTGAGAAAATTGTTTCCATTGATTGGATGAAAGTGCACTTCGACACATACAGAAATGAACTTGAGATAGTCTAGCTAAAGAAGGAACAGCTTTACCGTACATTTGTACTCTATTATTGCCTGTTAGTTATAAAGCTCTGTCAGAGAAAGAAACTATGACAGCATGGCAGATTTCTGAAGACCTAACAGACAAAAGGCAGACCATTACATATCTTCTGCGCAAAGTGTACTTTAAAGAAAGATGTTCTTCTTCTAAGGTTGTAGAAATCATTACTGGTTATAGAAACTTAAGGGATTATTTAAACAGAATTAAGTGACAACCAGACCCCTGTTTCAGTGTGGCCATCCAATTGAAGATGCCATTCTGCTCTAGTTCATGCTTCAGGATTCTCTGTGAGGATGTGCCTGCTGGTTTCTATTGGACCAGGCCAGAGGACTACTTTCAAGAGTTCCGGGGTGCTTTTTTCTCGAATTTGCAGCAAGATGATATAAGACCATGATTTTGAAATAGTTGGTGGAACCTTGTCTACCCTTTCCTCAGAGGGAATGCAGCAATGCTTTTCAGCTCCAAGGGGATGCTCCGCAGTACAGCATACCCGGCAATATGTCCCGACTGGATGGGCTATCCAACTTTATACTAAAATACAGCACGAACTCATTAGTATGGCATTAAACAAAATTCAAACCTAACATGTCTGGTGCCACATACTTCATTAAATTCCACATTTTCCAGCAAGTTTAAATAATGAAACCATTTGTATTGCTGTTCACTCCCCAACAGTACATAATCATATTCTACCAAACATAAACACATTTCAAGAATACATCGATGTATTAAAATAAAAATACACAGACTCTAGTTTTCGCTACCAAGGAAAATTCCACATAGCACATAAATAGTCGACACTCACTTTCCCATTATTTCTTCTTGTGCTCATCACCAGCACATGTAGAGGTCCCTATTGTTTCCTAGATTTGGTTCAGTCAAAATTGTATTAGGTGTCCTGGCAGTTTCTCCTGATTCTTTTTTGACTGCTACCAATATGGCATTTTTTTTAAGGGCAAATACATCCATTTTGACATGCATGCTTTACTTTTGGATCATTTGCACAATAACTAAACACAAGAACTGTGGTAAGAATACGTTACGTACGTCCGATACAACAATTTAATTATTGCATCACCAAAACACGACACGGAGACCGCCATTGTTTTGCTGGAACGCGCAGAAATTAATGCCGACTGATGTCACTCTTCAATTTCAACTCTCAGCCAATTGAGATAGCTCTATTGGCTGTGAGAGCTCGAGCGTCTGACGGCCTTAGCTGGCCACTACAACTGTCGTCCAGCTAAGGCCGTCGGACGCTTGAGCTCTCAAAGCCAGTAGAGCTATCTCAATCGGCTGCGAGTCGAAATCGAGAAGTGACATCTGTCGGCATTAATTTCTGCACGTTCCAGCAAAACAATGGCGGTCTCCGTGTCGTGTTTTGGTGATGCAATATTAAATTGTTGTATCGGACGTACGCAACATATTCTTACCGCAGTTCTTGTGTTTAGTTATGATGTAAGTGATCCAAAAGTAAAGCATGCATGTCTAAATGGATGTAATTGCCCTTTAAAGAAAAACAGATTTTTATTGCTGTACTCTTTAAAATGAGAGTTGTGTGTTTTTATACGTGCACTTTCTGGCTTCATTTATTTTAGATTCTGTCAGAATTCTGCTTGACATGGCAATTTCTATTAAACTGCTAGAAAACATCAGAATCCTTTGAGAGTCAATGACACTTCTGTGTGACATGGTAATGCTACCAGCCTGCCATGAGACATGAGCCTCCTTTCAGACTCCAATGAAACTTCTATCTATATGACAGAGGAATACTACGAACCTGATGTAAGACACTAGACTCATTTGAGTTCATTGAAATTTTTATGCGAGATGGAACTGCTTTGAGACGTGCGCCTATCTATGTGAGAGACTGAAATTAGATTTTTATGTGACATGGGAATACTATGAGTTCCAATGAGACGTTTGTGTGGTGAGGAATACGACAAGACTGCTATGAGACAATGGACTTCTTTGAGATTTCCATGATATTTGAGAATTCTATGTGACACGGGAATACTATAAGACTGATATGATACATGAGACTGCTATGAGAATACCACGATACTTGTATGTGACACGGAAATAGTATGAGGCATGAGATTGCTAGGAAACTCCCATTCCATCGGTCTTCTATGTGACTACTATGCGACAAATATGAGACGTGAAATTTTCTTTGAAACTCCAGTGAGACTTCTGCGTGAGACAGGAATACTAAGAGTCTGCCAGTCTCCTATGAGACTGCCATGAGAATTCTGTTTGACATGGGAGTACTATAAGTCATGAGATTCCCATTAAACTTACGCGTGACACGGGAATATTATGTGACTACTATGAGACATGAGATTCCTTCGATAATTCCAATGGGGCTTAGGCGATGTATGATAGGGTTATTCAACCAGACTGCTTGAGAAGTAACTCCATTGAGATTCAAATGAAACTTTCGTATGAACGGGGAATACGATTAGACTGCTATGAGACATGAGAGTTCTTTGAGACTCCTAACACTTCCATTTATATGCATGGGGCGACTTGCACATGTTTACCCTGGAAAGCCTATACACTTAGTTCTAAACTTACCATTTTGTCTCGTAAGTTTTACTTTGTCAAGCTACTGTTTGAACTTTATGGTACTTTAAATCAGATACCAGATTTTCGTTTTTCCTGAATCAATGTTTTCCTTTCGGAGAAAGTACTTGAAAACAGTACTTAAACAGTCAAATTAGGAATACTCCTCAATAACTCCTAAAGGCAAGCAATAACACCGAAAATGGCTATTTCGAAACCTTTTTAATATTGTTTAAAACGCTGCATGCCATGGTTTTTTTTTTTAGTTTGTATCTAGTTGGTTAGAAAGTTCGGTTATTTTAACACACTAGTGCGTGATGGCCATTTTATTGAGCTTGTCAGTAAAATAGTAAACTGGGAATATGCTCAGCTTCCATTGCATGACGACAAAGGACTTTGTGACGTCATTTTGTTGCGCATGAATTGAACATACATGCAAGGTGACGGTAGCTGCTAAATCGCCGATCTAGCAAGACCAAAATCTTCTAAATCTTACGTAAATTGTATTTATGGTTAACATACTATAGCAGGAGCGTATGAATGTGTATATGACCATACGGCGTGGGAGTGTCCATGCCGTAACTACGCCCCATGTTGTTCGTGCTCTCTTGTCACATGGTCGTCTGAGAGAGAAGCTCTGCTTTTCGTCTCTGACTACAGGCCAGTTAGTTCAACATTGGCAGAATCATGTTTTGCCGTAACAACGCTAAAAGAGCGTCAACTTTCTGGCAAGCGCATGCAATTGCGCATCAACTGGTATTGAGCCAGGATGCGAGGCAAGTGATTTCTACGCCAGTCGGCCTTGACTTGAAGAAGTCATCTCCTTCTCACCTCCATTGTTCAGTACCGTTCCCTGTGGACTAGCTTCGTGCTTGGGCTGATCGCAACACGAGGAATGTTTTAGCACCTGCATAATAGGTTAAAACTAGCACAATGTGTTATAATGTGGAATTGCAGAGAAAATGGCTGCATACCAGTCACGACTCAGAACGAGAAATGGAACATGCATTAATATTATCATGGACACTCCGTTCAGCCCTATGGGTGCTCTTTTATGTCGCTTCTGACGGAAGCTATCATTTAACCGTGTAGCTTTTTTCTCTACCGGTAGCAGCGCTGGTCACAAGTTACTGTGAAATGATAGAGAAAAGTTCGGTGATTATCTAGAAAAATTACTTTTCACGCTATATACTTATTTCACCTACCTGTCAAATCCTTTCATCGTTAGGGTTCAGAAAATCGTAACGAAAACCTGTACAAATGCTTATTTATTTTTAAAAAGAATTATTTAAACATGTTAAACCACTACTTACAGCCATAGTGAGGCTGCCGCCGTACTGCTAGTGCCGTTCTTATGTTATATGTTTAGCCGCAGCGAGTGCGGGAGCACGATCATGGTATGTAATTGGGGGGGGGGGGGGTGATCATCTTTTCGTGAACAGCAACATTGATTTACCCTAATTTGAAGATTTACGGGAAAAAATTGAAAACAAATAGGCCTATTTTTTTTTTGAAAATGATGGTCATTTTTTTCCAAACGTGCCTCGCTCACACTGTCACTCTCGCTGTAGCTAGAAATATAACATCTGAAACCGAAACCAAAAACTTGACCATCTAAACTGAAGAAGAACGAGATATTTCCATTTATTAATGTTCTGGTCGAAATCAAGTTTTCTTGTTGCACTCTCATCTTGCAGTACAGCGGTGGCCTTATTTTGGTTGTGGATAACGTTTTAACACGTTTAAACAATGCTTTTTAAAAATAAATAAGTGTTTGTGCAGGTATTCGTTATGAATTTCTGAACCGTAACGACGAAAGGAATTCATAGGTAGGGGAATTAAGTCGAGAGCGTGAAAATTAGTTTTTTTATATAATGACCAACATTTCAGCAGCCCCTAAACTCATGCAGCTAGAAAGTTTAATCGGGATCTGGTAAGTGGTTTGAATGAAATTGTCTGAACAGACAGATAGACAGACACAGAGGGAGAGAGGGGGGGGATTGAGGCTTAATGGCGCATCGACAACTTGGTCATTAGCGCCAACCTCAGTCACAGTGCAGTGGTCCGGGTTGCCACTGCACCACACATTACAGAGATGTTATTCAAACCCCTAATCTAAATCTTGTCATACATCTGTACCTCCTGCAAAAATTGAAAAACACCGGACAGGAGGACAGACTTATCGCCCAACTGACGCGCGAAAGAGAGAAAGACACACAGACAGATAAAGAGTTTCACAGTTTGGTCATGAGAAATTGACAGGATTGCAGAGAGAGAGCCATATAATCTTTTCGCATGTTTACCTGCGATATACAGGACTTGATCCCAGAATTCAGAGCAACAAGTAAAGATCCAGGTCTCGAAAGCCCTCCTTAAATTACATAGAAACAGTGTCTTCGGTTTAACCCTTTCCTGTGTCCAGCTTGTATTACAAGGAGATGTGGCTCTCAAGCGATGACACAAATAGTACCTCAGAAGCTATTAATAACCCAGCAGCAACATTATTGGTCTTGCTCGGAAAAGTTTGCTGATTATTATCAGTGGACTTGGATTTAACTAAGCACTGTTAAAAAATCCGTAAAAATACCTGGTTGTTTGTTTCCAGGTCTTTCAACTGTAAAAGAATTCAACTAGAGCCAAGTCGGAATAAAATAACCTGAATGAGGAGTAGTGACGTGCTCCACTAAGTTGTCGTATCATTACATCTGAAACACAAAAGGACTCGTCTAAATCATTGCGCTGCACATTTCATCCAAAGATTACGGTACAAAGTGCCAGAAAGAAATAACTGGTTGTATGTAAAGTAATTTAGGGAAATTCTTGACACTGTAGTGGAGGTCTCTAGATATAAAGGGTTAACGCTTTAAAAGCTTCTACTATAACTTGGAAAGAATGACATGCCGAGTCGTTGTATGTGTGCAGACTTTTTTGTTGCTTTCATGTCGAGAAGCCATCATTTACAGAAGTTCCAGGTCCATTTTATCCTTGAGTTAACATTTACTCTTAGCAATCCTGTAATCTTACCAACGGTAGGCTACTATCTACTATAATCAAAAGTTGTCCACTTACGAAATCTTTGTTTAAAAAAATGCTTTAAATAATGTAGTAATATGACATTATTGTTTGACTTAGTTTATATTTTTATTCTTTTAGTTCCTTTGCTAAACGGAAGTGCTGTAATAACCAGTGGTCAATGAGATTGCTTAAATTCACTCTACCTAATTAATGGGTTTGAGTGATTGTCATTATTTTTGTGGGTTTTTCATTCCTTGATCACTAAACGTTTGCAATTCAAAGTATTTTTATGCCGTTAATAATTTCCAGATAGTGTCGGGTTGACCTTCAAAGTCTACTCAAGGCCAGCTTCCGTTTCAATATTCGATTGTCCCCAACATCCTTAACAAAGTTTTGTAAATATACCAGACGTGCACTCATCCACGTATCTTGAGATGAAATACCCGCCTAGTGGTTGTCTTTGTGTTGTTGTCTTTGTTGTGGACTGTGGCTCCACAGTCCACAATGCTTCATTTTTGTACAAAATTTTAACTGTTATGTTTTTTTGTAATATTTGTATTTTTCTTTTCGTTATTAGAGAAGAATATTCAGCGTTATGGCGTACAGACGGACCAGCACGTGCTTTTATATGGGAATAACAAAGAACTCCCCAAATTTCTGGTACGATTTTGATGGGTGATAAAATGAGATGTTCTTCATCATTTTGTTTGCCTGCACTGTATTGTCTATTACAGATCATTTAGCACAAGAAGTGAAAACAAGGCTGCCATCTTGGAAGCAAATTCGTATGCTTTTTTTTCCTTACAGCAGGCAGGGGTTCAAATGGGTTCTTCCCAACTACGGGTTGAATATAGGCTTGTATAGGTGAGTTTGGGATTGAAGGAGTTCTTAACATGAGTTCCTAATATGCCTGCTGGAGTTCCTAACATGACTTCCTAATATGCTTGTTGGTGTTCTTAACATGTGTTTCTAATACGCTTGCTGGAGTTCCTAACATGATTTCCTTACATGCTTGCTGGAGTTCCTAACATGATTTCCTTACATGCTTGCTGGAGTTCCTAATATGAGTTCTTAATATAGTTGCTGAAATTCCTGAGTTCCTAATAGGGTTGCTGGAGTTCCTAACATGAGTTCCTAATATCCTTGCTGGAGTTCCTAACATATGTCGCTAATACGCTTGCTGGAGTTCCTAACATGAGTTCCTAATATGCTTGCTGGAGTTCC
>JAHWFP010268721.1:0-17184 GCA_023313725.1 Lithobius niger
ACTGCTAAGAATGACTTGTGTACCAATTCACGTTTTAGCACGATTAGCAAGAATTTGTTGGTCATTTGTTGGCCAAAATTGGAATTAGGAATTGGAAATTGGAATTGGAATTTGTTAGCCAAAATTCATGGTACCAAAATTCTTACTACTACAGGTGAGTGTGGTAGGGGAACAGGAAGGATAAATAATTCGTTATGTTGATATTTTGACATTAGTACACATTTTGTTTTATTATTTACAGATCTTTACCTGCAAAAACAGACGAGGAAGGTAACCAGGTTAAAACAACCTCTCCCGAGGATAGTTCAGAGGAGGAGGATTAGTCCTACTTTATTCAATTATGTAGATCTTGATGTAGCTTACAGAGCTTTTCATGTGTAGCTAGTCCACTGATGACCTTATTCATTTAACAACTGTTCATCCAAAAAACGGGGTTAATCTAGCTGCAATGAATATCTTTTTATGTTTACCTGTTAATAAATTATAAGATGGAACTTATTCTGAAACTTTCTGTTTGTAATGACTGCTGACCCCATGCAAAGGGGTTCCGGGGTGTCTTGGAAAGACATTGACACTACAAATTTATTGAAAACATGATGGACGGTAAACCTGAAAACTGTCATGAAGTTGTACTGGGGAAGTGACTGATCAGGATGAAACTTACCAGGCAGTGTAGGTATAGTTATTATAATACACTGACGTAGTCTGATATACTAAAAAATTCGTGTTAGAGCCAATTCCGACGAAAGAACGTACTAACAAAACTGTCGCTATGACATCTTATGCTCAGGCAGTTGTTTGCAGTACATCAATGTATGTCGGAGCAATTCCCAAGATTTCACAACTGCTGGTTCAGAATGCAACTAAACACAAACGACAGGCAACTAATGGCAACAGCACTGAAAATAAACTGCTCTCATTATATCAACGAAGAACGAATCATGTTAAGTGAAAAGAGAAAAATTGTCGAATTAACATCCTTTTTAACTGCAACAGTTAGCTCGGAATGGAGAAGTACTATTCTGCTAGGAACTACGTAGGATCTTTTACATACCACAGTCGACAAGAGCACGAGTGCATTTCCGGGGCTCCTCTCTTCCCGAATGAACATGAGTCAGCCAAAGTCAGGATTGATCATGGGACCTTTGGCTTTTGAGATGATTGCGCTAGCTGTTGACCGATCTTATCCCCTGTTCTGAGCAACTAAAACGTTTATATTAGTCTAGCCAGACTCCATATTTTATTTGTGAAATAATATTACCAGTGAATGTTCCGGTGAGCGTGGGACATTTGAGCTTCTTAGGCTGGACTCCTAGAAACTATTGTGGAGACTAAATCCGTTGGTTGCAGCAAGCTGGTCTTTGACGTAGGCCACCTACAAATGCTGCACCCCCTAAAACTACATACCTTTCCTGATTGTGATAGTATGAAGGGTTACATTCTACTCGTCTGTTTAGGATTAAACTGTATTTTGTGATGCAAGTTGTGGTTTAGACCTTCGCATTTCAAAAAATTATTTGATTGCTTTTGTTTTACCGATACTGAATTTTTTACTTATTGTTTATGTTTGTTAAAATTGTACGTTTCTTTTCTTGAGGTTTTTGGCTTTAGAGTTGGCACTTGAACAGTTTGGTTGGTTTCGTTGTGAAGAAAGATATTAAGATATTAAAGATATTAAAGACTGAGGTTAATCTTTTGTCATACATGGGGGAGGATTATGTGGGGTTTTTATCCTCTCATTTTTTAAAGTGTTCGATTGATGGGTACATATCATCTCATGATTGCCGAGTTGCCTTTGATCTGCCTTTGACCTCCCCTACCTTGTCATGGCATCTGGCTTGGCTGTTCTAACCCCAGTCAGTGTTTTTCTCAATGGGCCTTGTCTATGGTTTCTTAAGGTATTTACTGATTCATTATTATTATTTTTTTTATATTATTGTGTCTCATGAAGTGTTTTTGCCCTTAGGTGTTTTTGTCTCATGAGGTTTATTGCCTCCAGCTTGTGGACTTTGATATGAAGCTATCAATGTGTTCGCATTAACATATCATCAGATTATTAACTCTTCTAACAGCTGCTTGCATTCTCACCAAATAAATGAAAAACTTATTTAACAACCTTTGGGGATTTGTTTCCCCGATGTCGGCTACTGGTGGCCATTATTAATCAATTGCATGTAAATTAAACCCGCATAAACATAACGCTCAAGTATTAAAGTGTACGGCTATCGATTACCAGCGCCTTCGGCCACTTGTAAGAAGAAACTAATAAAAAATTAACTCCAGACACTTACAGAGAAGTATAACTGAATGTTGTCTCTAATCCATGCTTTTCTTCTCATTGCTTTCTCACCAATGAATTGAAAAAGAAATGTATCAACCTACGTGGATTTGTTTCCGGATACCTTTTGACAAGTTTTTTTTTAAGTTATGAACTACCTTTTGTCAAAGACTTTTTTTTTACTAGCATTGTGTAATTCTTAATATTTGGTATTGAATAAATGTCACATGTTTGAAAAAACTAGGGATGTGGTCTGGCGCTTCGATAGTGGGGGCATTGTGATGCCTCATTGTGGGAGTTATGATGTGACATAAGTGTGAATAGCTTTGTGGAAGAGGCTTATTTCATTTGGACTTAGCGCAAGAAAAC
Source organism: Lithobius niger (assembly GCA_023313725.1). Taxonomy (NCBI): domain Eukaryota; kingdom Metazoa; phylum Arthropoda; class Chilopoda; order Lithobiomorpha; family Lithobiidae; genus Lithobius; species Lithobius niger. The sequence goes on from JAHWFP010268721.1 coordinate 2,648, forward strand.
GTGTAGTTGGGCTGCGTATTTGACGAAGCGATTATCAGATGCTCTTTTCTTTGCTAGAAAATATCTTATGGACTACCGGGATACAAACAAAGCAATTTCTGATGAAAAAAGAAGGTGGTGGGTCTCTGTAGTTCATTTAGTGATACGCCACGCATACTTTTGTAGTGCCAAAATAAAATCGTTTTCTTGTAAATTGGCTGAACGTTAGATGGGTCCTTACCTTATTAAGAAACAGATTACCTATTATAGTTAACCTATTAACGAAAGGATCCTGCAACATTAAAAACGCTTTAAGTGATCGTATCATGCATCTCAGTTAAAAGTTTGTGAAAAGTAAACTTTTGTTCACACATTGTTCCTATATATGACTCCTGAAAACTACATACTTTTCCTGATTGTGTTAGTACGATGGGTTACACTCTATAAAATGATTTGATTGGATTTCCCTTACCAATACTGAATTTTTGCTTATTTTTTTATGGTTGTTAAAACTCTATGTTTCTTTTCTTGGGATTTTTTACTTTAGAGCTGGCACATGAAAATGTTGGTTGGTTTCGTTGTGAAGGGATTTTAAAGATTGAGGTTAATCTTTGGTTAAATTTAGTGGGGGGGGGGGGAGGAAATATGTTGGGGTTTTGTCTCGCATTTTTGGATGTTTTGGATTGATATAGGTAAATGTCATCTCATAATTGTCGAGTTGTCTTTAATTTGCTTGCTCCTCGCCTTCATTGGTGTGGCATCTGCCTTGGCTGTTTTACTCCCAGTAGGTGATTTTCTCAATGGGTCTTGTGTGTGGTTTTTAAAAGTATTTACTGATTTGTATTGTTATTAAATTTTTTAATAGTACTATGTTTCATGAGGTATTTTTTTCTTGTTAATGTTCTGATTTTTAAAAAATGTGATGGTTGGATATATTTCTTCCCGTCTTTTCCATTGCATTTAAGCCATAAAGACTCCTTTCTGAGCCATAAAGACTGCTTTCTGAGCCATTGCAGTTTGTGAATAGCCTAAGCTTCCATTTTTTTGTGTCAAGATTAATTCTATCAAGGAAGATGCCCTCGTATTTTATTAACGAAAGAAATAACGAATGTTGTGGCATTTAAAAATTTTTTTATAACTAGCAATGTGTAATTCTTAATGTTAGGTATTGAATAAATGTTACATGTTTAAATAGAAAAAAACGAAGGGTGTGGTCTGCCATTTCGATATGAGGGAGAATTGTGCTGCCTAGATATGGATGGTACGATGGGATCCAGTCATGTGGTAGAAGTGTGAATGGCTCTGTTTAAGACGCTGATTTCATTTGGACCTAGCTTGGAAACAATTTTGGACTAAATTCGAAGCTCTTAGGGATTTCTGCTGCAATCGACGAATGAGGCCCGTGTTTAAGATTTCTGGAAAAAGGTGATTATGAACCATTGCTTGACTTTTAAGAATTATTTCATGGTACTTTGCCCTCGTTCAGGATTACTGCTCCATGCTAGAGTATTTTACCACGCACTTTAAAAATCAGGCTGAGCAACGTGTAGGGTTAAAAATTATTGTCGGATAGCCTAATGAATTGATGAAATCAACTCTTATAATTGCTGAATGCTTTCTCGTCTAACTCCGGACATTTATTCAAACGTTTGACTGAATGTTGCCTCTAATTCATGTTTTTCTTCTCGACCTTTTATAAATTATGAAAGTTTATCGCTGTGGAGTTTGCTATTGTACCTCTGTCAGCCACAAATTTAACCTGCCTTTCAGGACACATTCTCGGCTTTTCATTTTTAATTGGGTTGAAGCTATTTATGTTCGTTTCTGCTTGTCATATTCCGAGCCATTCAGTTTTAGGTCATGACCTCTTTGTTTGGGTTCCCATACTTGGAAGAAATAGTTGCTATCTATATTAGTTAATCCATGTAGGATAGAGTGTATCAAGTTAAGGTCCAACCTAAGCCTTCTAGGCTTTTTTGTAACTTATAAGCTACATTTTGTGAATTATCATTCTTTACTAATAAAAGTGTTCTGCTCAGGTAAGCTTACGTGTTCAGTTTTAAAATTTGTGTGTGTATTGGTGTTAGACCTTGGCTATGGCATAATACGTGTGCTACACTTTTAACTATTTTGCATTTGTAGCAGGTGTAGCAATATCCAAAACGTTGTGTTTTTATTGCATATTTGTGCATTTTCTAATCTTTTTAATGCTTTACATTCTTTACTAGCATAGTGTAATTTTTGATGATGAGTATTGAACAAATCGTATGTGCTGTTAAAATTGAAAAAAAAAATCCACGTCGTCTACCTTGTAAAGAACGCGTAAATAATTTTTTTTTCTGGGACATTAATTATAGTGTGTTCTCCTATCAGTCATTGGTTCCCCGAGTTTGCTTTGAATCTTGTTGCTTAATTCTTAGCAACATGAGAATTAACCCCGTAAATAGACATAACAGGGCAACTGAAGAAATCATTCAGATTTCGAGTGTCGGATTAGATTAGTAGATTAGATAGAAGACGGAGCAAAGCCAAGGCTTATGGAACACCTTCCCCCCAAGATCCCCACAAAGCAAATTAGTTCTTTCAAAAGTCAAGTCGAGACTTGAAGCTGTTAAGAGATGGAGCCGAAACAATGTGTTCCGGAAGGGAATTCCATGGACAAGCAGTCCTTTCAGTGAAGAAGAATTACCGGCAGTTAAGTCTCAAAACGAAACCCTGCAATTTAAGGCTGTGGCCTCGCTTACTGTTGAAATTACGAGTAAAAAAAGTGGAAGGGTTATTAAAGAAGGAACCCGACAGTAACTGATAGGTAAGGATGAGATCATCCCTATCAAACCTATCACGAAGTGAAGGAGTATTTAGCTATTTGATCGTTCATTGTACGGAAGGTGACGAATAGAGGAACACCACTTCGTAAGTTTACGCTGGCAATTTTCAAGTTGACCGAAGTGCGTAGCATGAAAAGGTCTGCTGATTTGCGAACAGAAATCAAGAACAGGTCTCACAAAACTCATGTACAACAAGGCAAAGGCAGCAGTATCAAGAAAAGAAAACTTTTTAAAAACATAATGAGCCATTCGGAAAGCTTTTCGATTAGCCACATCGGCATTAATGTCAAACTTGAGTTTGTCATCAATTGTGATACCTAGGTCACGTTGAGAAGAACTGGCAGCAAGTGGCACTTCAGAAATGCAATATAATTTCTGTGGATTATTTAACCCAAAGTGTAAAACGGTGCATTTAGCTGGGTTAAGTGAAAGAAAGTTTTCCATGGACCACCATTGTACATGCTCGAGAGTAACTTCTAGAGATCTATCAAAGGTGGGACAGAACAGTTTGAAGTCATCAGCATAACTAGTATTGTTAGAGCTAAGTTTGGTTGAAAGATCAGACATAAAAATATTAAAAAGTAAAGGACCAATTACAGACCCCTGTGGAACACCACTATGAACTAGTTTCCAAGGCACGTACGAGCCCCTGATAATGACACGCTGTCTACGTTCGGAAAGGTATGACAATAACAACAGTGGGTTTAGAAATCCCAAAGGAAAGTAGTTTGTTAATGAGAGTGCAGTGTTGAACAGAGTCGAAAGCTTTACTGAAATCTAAGGAAATAAGGTCTCAAGGAATTCCCTTGTCAACAATTCCTTTGACGGAAATTCCTTTGTCACAAACAATTCCTTTGTCAACAATTCCCTTGTCGGAAATTCCTTTCCTCCCTGCCAGTAGATTTTTTTTTCCCCAGACAGACAAATGCCTAATTTTCGAACTACTACACACGATTTTAGTGCAATGCATTGACATCGCGACTTCGAATTTGGCTGGAATCTTTAACAAGTTTTTGTTTTCGACAGTTCTACTTGGCGTTTCTGCATTAACAGATATAAACGTTTAAATCATGGTGGAGACGGGCTATCATAAATGAACACTAGCAACCAGTATAACAATTTAAAATAATAAATAATTTATTATTAATATTTTATTTTAATATTGATAAGTGTTTAACTATACACGATTTTTTCGAAGTTGGGGAGAGGGTGGATCCCCGTAAGCATTAACACCACTCCCCCAGTCATTCCAACCTGATTTCTGTAGCTGTCTTAAACAAACCTTGAACAATCTTCATACCATTAGTAAATTTATTCATTAGCTACTTAAAATCAAGGTTCAGCTAGATGAGAGCCCCAGTGTTCTTATTCCAAGTAGCTTTTCTTTGTCGTCCATGTACCGGGCAAGTATCTTTTTCCAAAATCTGAAACAAAAAAAAAAAAAAACGTTAAGTCACTTGGGTTCAACTTGCTTCCACAATATTAAAATTTACCGTAAAGGTGCGGTACAAAGACCAAGTAACTTGTATCGCAACCGCTTCAGATACATTGTACAGCATAATGTGTTTCAGACGTAATGATAAAGGATGTACAAAACCTTAGTTAGTGCACAAAGCCAATACTCCTCATTTCGATAAATTTTCGACTAGTTCTTTTACGATTGAAAGAACTAAAAACAAATGACCAGTACCGTACTTTTATGGAAATTGTGTACAATGCAATAGTTACTGTTATGTCAGTCCTGTATTTATTACGCCCCTTCAACTTCCCTTAAAACTTCAGATTTAGCGTTACGTAAAACAAAATCCACCCAAAACCAAAACTGGTAGAAAACCCGGCCAAGTTTCCAAAAACGGTCGGCCTTTGAAGGTAATGATATCATTCCACCAAGGAAAAGGCGCCAAGGTTAATCTTATTAGCCAAGTTGATGGCACATACTAATAGTTCGAAAGTTAAATGAAAACTAGAAGATTGCTACTAGTAGTAGCAATCTTAAAATTTTCATTTAACGTCCAAAGTATTATTCGGTGCGATTAACTTGGCTAATAGGATTAACCTTGGCGGCCTTTCCCTGGTTGAATGATATCACTACCTTTGAAGGCCGACCGTTTTGGGAAACTTGGCGGGGTTTTCTACCAGTTTTGGTTTTGGGTGGATATCAAAACATTCATAGGGTTACACCGTCTGTTTAAGATACTTCAAACTCATTTTTGCATACACTGGCTAACAATCACTGATTTCGTTCGCTTCGCTCACTCAATCAGCGCATCCCCTTCAGTTGTTTTGTTTATCCCTGCACCTTCCCCTTAATTTTTCAAGATTTCGTTCACATTTAGTCATGCGGTAACCCCCGAAGGTCGCTGTTACTAAAACAGCAAAACTCGAAGCATTTTTTAAGCATTTTTTTTAATTAACAAATAACCCATTAGCTCATGTATGCTCGTATTGTTGCGTAACCATCATCAAACGTGCATCCCTTTATTCTTACGTAATCCCCGGCAACGTTAATGTTTCTGTATTTTGTCCTTCGTTACAGTTCAGTTTTCAGTTCGTCCAGACTTTTACAATAAATCTAAGGACCAGTCTTGATTGTTCAAGCTATTGTTGCTTCAAATCTTTGGTTGCAACTTGGAAAAGAAACGAAATTTAAATTCGCCAGTGGCGAATTTCAAAATCCTCCCACGCATTTGTCCTGACCCCTACAACCCCCAAACCAACAAAAGGACTATCCTCAGATCACCATGCATCCGTGTGCAAAAGTTCAGTTACGTAGGCCTTCTCAATTTTGCGCTAGCTATGCGAAAAAATGTCTATGGGATTTAACATAGAAAAAATCTTAGCTAGCTAGACAGTAACATAAAAACAACGTTACTGACGCATCTTTTTCTCTATGATTGGTGGACACTCATCCTTAAAATTTAAGTTGTTTCTTAATCTCTGACCCTTCCCTTACATTTTCCACAACTTGAAACATTTCTGTCGCATTGGGATTTATCCTCAAAATGCCAAAATATGCTTTTAGTTGCTTACAGTTAACAGACACATGTCTGCTAGTGAGCCGCCTTTTTATCATTAACAATCAATTTTTAACAATCGGGTGTCTACAATGGGATGATCTACTGTTACTTGGCGGCGACACACTAACGTGTGTCTAGGTCTATGTATGGATCTGGTCTTCAAACTTTTATAGAAATTTGATTATGGCTAACGATAAGTAATCATGAGTGGAAATGGAGTGGTGGTTAGTATGGGGCCTCAAACTCTGAATTGTGGTAGTTCTACTGTTACTAAAAAGAATTTCTAACCCCTTGATACCATGGACTTAAACAGATGGTACCTTTTTTTTAATAGTACCATGTGTATAAAAACTAGTTGTAAGATTCAATTGCGCAGCCTCTTGGCTAGAAGACCAAGCTCCGTAACACACGGCTGTGATTTGTTTACTGATCAGATCCCCACCGAACCCTCACAAAGTTATATTTTAATTTTTGACCTTTTCACCATTTTGTAAGTCCAGGTACACAAGGAGCTGTCCGGTGTTTTTCAATTTTTGCAGGTGGTACTCATCTATGATAAGATCTAGATTAGGGGTTCTGTATTATCTTTGTAATGTGTGGTGCAGTGGCAACCCGGACTACTGCACTGTGACTGAGGTTGGCGCTAATGACTTAGCTGTCGACTCGCCATTAATCTTAAATTCACCCCCTGGTACACAAGGGTTGCATTTTAAGGCCTGCAACAGCAATTAACAATTACCTGAAAGTTAACATCGTGTTTATCTTGACAATCGTCAGAGTATATAGAAGGAGTTAATACCAAAGGTTGCAGTGAGTAAAATCACTCGTAATAATGCTACTATTGTAAAGTTCCCTTGTGACAGACGAAAAGACAGAAAGAATATTTCAAGTAAACTATCGAAGCTTTAACGCTCTGGTTCCAGGGAGCATTTGAGCCCTATCTGCACATCTAGCACAACAAACGTGGGGTTTTATAAACGTGGGTTGTTGGCAAAACCCGAACAACGTCGCAGGCATAAAAACACAAAAAGTTAGAAGTTTTGCACTGTATAATTATTATACAGGGTGTCTTACAAGTTTGACCCCACTCTAATAACTTTTTTTTTATCCAACTGTTGTAAGAAAAACAATAGCAGCAATTTATTACGTACAGTTAATGAGTTTTTTTTATTTAATGGGTGATTGCCAAAACGCCCACCTGTAAAAAGGAATTGGATTTTTTCATAGGCTAAAAGGTGAATTTGAGATTATTTTTGAATAAAAAAAAACATGTTTCTAATAGAGATAAAAGTGTAGGATGAAATAACAGAGGATGCAACGATGAATATGAAAATATTTTTACATTTTTTATTTCATTAAATATTTAATAAAAAACAACAACTAAATACTGAAATAGCTTGCAATGCAATGTAATTTGCAATGCTTGCTGAAATGTAATTTTGACTCGATTCAGTAGAAATTTGTATCCATATATACACGACTTGTATTTTGACAAAAACGTATAGCTAATTATTACAAATAAATAACTTAATAGCAAAGCAAGAGATCAGGTCAGTGTTTATGTAGAAACCACTTAATCCAAGCTGCAAGTAAAAAAAAAAGTGACGGTCCATAAAGAGATTGTTTTAATAGGCTGTTGTGTATTTAAAATAAAAATTAGAAAAATTTAACTTTAAACTTTAAATTTAACTCAACAGCGGAGGAACAGTAAGAACGTGAGCAGGTTAGGTCATTCCAAATTTCCCCATCTATGTGCGCAAAGTAGAACTATCACAGTACCACCTATCGCGATCGATAGTAAGCTAGATAGGGTGACGTCTAACTCTTTGTAAAGAAACGGCGATAATCCATGTAAAATAGAAAAGGTATGTGTGTGGTCCAACTTCAGTTCGAGAGTTTCGGGACGATGAGGCGATCCTCGTACGATTAGAGACCAATCAAGAAATTTGTGTAACGTCTGTGAACAGACTCAACATGCTGGATATCCTTGATTAGATGTGGCTACCGGACCTGGCAGGTCGGACGTAAACGACAAAAGCCGCCAAAACCAAGGTGGCAACATTACACATCACAAAGCATTTTCTGAGCATCGCAGCACGTTGCTTTGCCAATTTAACGATACAATTGCAGTGATTTGCAGTTGACAATGGCGGAACAGTCTGTCTAGAGATTTTTGTGGGTGAGAGCTAATTGATATTAAGTGATTTGCAGATTTTAACTTCTCGAAAAAAAAAATAAAGCCGCGATCTTTGTTAACCATTCGGCAACACTGTCTCGGGAACATCTAGCAAACTGGGATCCATGTAACATGTCCATTGATCAGCTTTTCCCTCGGAAATTCCATTCTACATCCCACAACCACCCTGCCACTCCTTTCTCATGTTGTTTCCGGCCTTTTTTGTTTTTTTGGTCTCGAACCCGCATGTCGGGCAGCAAGGCGTGGGCTTGTCCGCCGTGCTCCCTAATTTCCGATGCCAAACACCATGTTCGCAACAACGGCACGCGGCTTTATCGAAAGCCACTCAATTGATGATCCCTTGCAGTGTCTGGCAATCTGAGGCCCATTGCCCTTCACGACCGGTTGCTGTTTCCGCGTGGTGCAATCACATCCTGCTATCCCGCACCCAGATGCGGGTTCCGCGGGTGTTGCACAATATTGCACAACGTTGCGTCATGTGGCAACTACTTCTCGATCTTGCATACATTTGAGCAGAAGCGATGTGCAGTGGTCACGCGTGGCCGTATATAATGGCCTACCCGCCGCATGTGAAGCATTTCTTCGACCAGAAGCGGGCAAACAGGATGATGGCTGCAGAGGCGCCGATGGACGACTTTCCCAGCTACGCCGTAGTAGAGAAGTCTAGGGCCGGCAAGAATCGGAGGCAACTTCATCGGGTTTGGACGGAAGAGCTGAGCGAGTACCAGGACAAGAAAGGTTTCTCCGGACCTCCAATGGGCTACATTGGCAGATGCAACAAGAAGAGCAAGGAGTTGGATTTTTTCATGGAATTATTCGGGGAGACTGCAGATTTCATCATAAGGAGGACCAACCAATTCATGGACGACAGGGCCAGCAATGCCAGACGCAGCACACGGAACGTCACGTCAGCCAACACACCAGGACCAAAAGGCAATGCAGGGACTTCGACTCAAGGGGGGCCACGTCCATCACCACCCCACATCACTTACTGCCAGTTTTTGCCACTCACTGGAATTCCGACTGAACCACAGCTGGGAATACCACAACCAGACGTCCACATGGAAGAAGCCGGGTCAAGCCAAGCACAGCCGCCAATGCCAGAAACAGATGTCGCCGAGGAGGAGGAGGACGAATCAGACTACCCATATTACTGCGAGGAAAATGAGGACTACTATGAAGGCAGCAGCCAAGAATCAGATGAGGATGAGTTAGATGACGAACTAAAAGAAACCGAGTCAGAGGACGATGCCGACGCCTGCCTTACGACGTCTAGCAGTGAGGAGGAAGCAGCAAGGCCAGACAGTCCATTACGACCGCTAAGGCCAGAAAGCCCACCACGACCTCGAACCTTAACAGAAACCTCTACTCCCATGCCAAGGCAATCATCAGAAGCGACGTTGCCCACATATGAGCCCGGTTGGTCGGTCCTACTACGTCCCACACCAGCAGAGGCGGTCTCGTCGTCCAGCCAAAATACCAAGCCAAAAGCCAAAGTCGCAACATCGCAGGCGCGGCCATTTATGAGACGAACCAAAAGAGGAATCGTTCCCTTCCCTCGGGGTCTTTCAGGTAGATTCGTTTCGTCAGATGAGGAGGAAGAAAGAGCCACCACAACGACAGCCAACGTAGTCGAGCCACCACCCCCACAATCACCGCCACCGTCACTGGAACCGAGTAAACTAGAAGCCATGAAACGACGCTGGCGAGTCGTACTGTACGACAAGATCTACAGAAGTAATATGTTCCCCGAGCCACCCGAGCAAAAAAGGACACGATTATTGCCTCCTCGAAGTTGCTACCTCCAGGAGATGCGCCACGCCAGGATAACCCAATATGTCAATCACCGTTTCAGCCAACAACAGTCTCAGCCAAGCGCTCCACCAGTACAATCCCCAGAAGACTCGAGAACAAAACCCCCAGAAGATCTGAGCACAGGACGGTTGGTGCTAGAGCAGATGTGTGCAGAGGTGGACAAGACACTCAGGAGCCAGTCAGAGTCCTCGTCGTCAACGTCGCCGATCCAGCCAGCGCAAATCCAAAGGGAAGAAGCAGGGGCTAACTCTAGCCAAGAGCCAGCTGCCAAGGAGACACCTTCAACGGTCGTATCGTCGCAACTCCCTCAGCCAGGGGAACAAGCAGAGGCCACTTCCAACTCCAACTCCAGCCAAGACCCAGCAGTAACGACAACCACGCAAGCCTGCCAAACATCGCCGAAACGGAAGAAACCACATCCCACTCCCGCTTGGGTACCATTGACGAAAGACGAGTTGCTGGCTTTCATCGGAATACTGATAATCATGGGTTACAACGACTTGCCGGAGATGGCGCAGTATTGGTCCACGTCCCCAGACCTGGGAAACCACTCCATCAGATCGACCATGACCAGAACAAGGTTCAATCAAATTTGGAACAACTTTCGGCTGTCCGAAGAACCGTCTTTCACTGGTACCGATCCCCAGACTGCATCGCCCACGACCAGGCAAGCCATGGAAGAGCAGAAGGCCAAGGAGGACATGGACGCAATAATGAAGGTTCGACCGATGATGGAGGCTATCAACCAGGCATTCCGCAAGTGCAGGAACCCCGGATCAGTTCTCTGCATAGACGAGTCAATGACTGCATACACTGGAAGATCCAAGATCAAGGTATACCAGCCCAAGAAGCCCATCAAGGTCGGCTTTGAACACTTCACTCTCTGCGACCCGTTCGACGGTTACATACTCAACGACGAGGCACACATTGGAAAGAAGCGCCACATGGCCATTGACCCCGCCCAAGACCCCGCTAAGGAACTCGAGAACAACAAGATGGCTCACACAACGATCTACACCGCGCGCCACTACCTCAACCAGGGTTACACCATCGTCTGTGACAACCGCTTCACTTCGGCACTGCTGTTTCAGGTCCTCTACACCAAGCTAGGAACCTTCGGATGCGGGAGCCTACGCGCCAATGCTGCCGGAATGCCATACGAGTTCACGGAGGAGTTGCGCAAATTCAAGAAAGAGCACGAACGTGGTGACAGTATCCTGCGTCAGAGCGGCCGGCTACTGCTGAGCATCTGGTGTGACACCAAGGCCGTCCCTCTACTCAGCACCCACGTGGATCCCTTGGCCGGAAAATGTACCGTCGGAAGACTCATCGGGGGCCAGAAACACCTAGTCACTTGTCCACCGGCAGCCATGACTTACACGGAGACCATGAATGGCGTGGACATGGCCAATCACCTCATCTCCTCGTTCTATGTCGGCAGGAGGTCGATTAGATGGCACCGCTACCTTTTCTTCCAAAAGCTCAACCAGATTCTCGTCAATGCCAGGCTCAACATGGTCATGGTCTGCGGCCTCAATAGGGCTGGCAAACGCTCCCAGTTGACTTACCGAAGATCGCTGGCCAACCAACTCATCAACCGAGTACGCAAGACACGCCTCATAAGACTTCCAGCCATTTTGGGTACCAGTCATCGCCACGAAAAGAGTACGAGGAGCCGCAGATGCCAGGTGTGCAGGAAGTACAGACAGGAACGGCACGAGACCATCTGGTGGTGCGCAACTTGTCGCACGAACGTGTGCACGGACGAAAGCTCGAGAAGAAGGCACGGTGGACGAACTTGTTGGCAGCTGCATCAAGATCGCCTGGATCTCGATTTTTAGGCTGAATTTTCATTGAACTTGTATAGCTTTGTACAGCCAACGCCGAATAAACCTTGTAACCTTTGTTCAGAATTATGTTTTCCCTTTGCCTAACTGTGACTTTGACTTTTCAGGAAAAGACTAAAAGCCCCAAACCTCACTGACACTGGACCCGGTATTCGTCGTGGCTTCAGGTACTCAATCCGAGCCTGAAACCGCGACGAATGCCAGGTCTCAGGTGACGGCGGGGTGTGGGGTTTTCTTTGGGTGGAACTTAGCCAAATTCTCTGGGTATTGCGATGTTAACCGTCACCATATTGGGTAATGAAAAAAGGTCAGAAAAAAAGCCAAACCCTGCCTCATTGCAGAGTCTGGCAAGACTTGGACTTAGCCAAATTCTCTGGGTATTGCGATGTTAACCGTCACCATAAGGGTTAAAAAAAAAGCCAAACTCCACCATTGCGGAGCTTGGCTAGTATGCGGGTCTCTTTTGATTCAGGGATGGTCGAGACCAAGTCCATCCCCTCAGTACAAAGTCCCATTTTTTGGACTTAGCCACATGCCAAGTCATCATCCAAGTCATCATCCAGTAAGGGTCATCCTCAGGCTTGTAAGTAGTGGTCTCTGCCCCACCACCACACCCTCATGATCCACAGTCATCGATCGCCTAACCTTCGAGACCAGAAGGAAAGACGGGCCTCAGGTGGATCACTACACTAAGGAACTCGTCGAAAAACACGAACGTCCCAATGTTCGACGCCTAGCCACCTCGTCAGCTAGCTAGTTCATGAATGTCTCGGCAAACACCCACTTTAGTATAGCACTGGCAACGCTCGAAACGACTGCCTTTCAACAAGTTCCAACCAGTCTTTGCTGCAGGTCCAATAGCTCAGCTACAGTTCAGAATGGAGTACCACTCGTCACCAAAACGAAGCCACTAGTCCAACTGCTCCGACCAGTTCCAAGAGACCTCTCCGAGCTTAAAGGGCCACCGCCACTATTGCCACTAGGTCCGGCAGCACTCTGGAGATGTACTACAGGACGAACCCACAGCTCACTGCCAAAGCGTTGCCACCAGTCCAAATGGCTCAAACAGCTTAGAACCTTCCAAGCCCGAAGATGAGGCCAGGCTGCTCGTCGCCAAGTCTTTGCTGCTGGTCCAGCGGCTCAACCCAGTTTAGAACGGGGATCTGCCAGCACGAAGGCAAGGGGGATCCGTCGCTCACCACCAAAGCGTCGCCACTAGTCCAACTGCTCCGACCAGCTCAGAGACAGCCCACCCTCAAGGGAACGAGTGCTCACCACCAAGTCTTTGCTACTCGGTCCAACGGCTCAACCCAGCTAGAAAGGCGTCCCAATCATCACCAAGCAAAGCCACTAGTCCAAATAGCTCTAACCTAGTTTAGAACATCGACCCCAACATCGAGGACTTACACAGCTCATCACCAGTCTCGCAATTCGGTCCAGGTTGACTTACGAGGAGTGGGGTCCGCTAGCAGGACCCACAACCAAAGCCACTAGTCCAAACAACTCGTCCAGTTCAGAACAGTGCACCCAAAGGACGACATTGCTCACCGCTCGTCTTGCTTACTCAGTCCAACAGCTGGTTTCGAAAGGCGTGCCGATTTCCACCAAAGCCACTAGTCCAAACAGCTCAACAAGCTTAGAACGAAACGTCGAACCTAAAGGCAAGGGATCCATCCTCACAATACTGGGTGATCGTCGATAGGACAGCTTACGTTTGCACCAGTCTTGCAACTCGGTCCGAAGGGTCGACTCTGGTTTAGAACGGGGATCTGCCGGCACGAAGGCAAGGGGGATCCGTCGCTCACCACCAAAGCATCGCCACCAGTCCAAACAGCTCGACCAGCCTAGAACGTCGGGACCACAGTGCTCATCAGCCAAGTCTTTTGCCACCAGTCCAATGGCTCCACTCCAGATCAGGATGGCAGATCCAAGCCCGAAGGCGAGGGCCCACCAATTCATCACCGAAGTATCGCTACTAGTCCAATGGCTGCAACCAGCTTTGAGCAAATGACCCACACGCCGTCCTCATCAACAAGCCAACCACTTGGCCGATAGCGTCACCGATGCATGGTACAAGGCCAACACCAGCAAATAACAACTCCACATCCAAGTCACAGAAACACCGAAGGGAATCGGCAATTTCACTCACACAGTCCAAGCCCAGTATACTACCTGTAACCTACCCGCCGTATAGCCAGTGCGCCCGAGAGATTCCGAAGAATCACGGGACGATCAAAGACCTGACGGAGTAACATGATTGGCAGGCCCCGGGCTGGCTTTCACTCACATACTACAAGCCCGGTATACTACCAGAAACCTACCCGCCACATAGCCAGTGAGCCCGAGAGATTCCGAAGAATCACGGGACGATCAAAGACCTGACGGAGTAACATGATTGGCAGGCCCCGGGCTCGCAGTCTTTCACACCCGATTCTCGCACTCGACATCAATGTTCCCTAGACACAGAGCGGCTAAGGCACTCCTATAATCCAAGACACAGAGGCACGAGGCAACGAGTCAGGATCGTCTTCCTACTCAAGCTCAGAACACGGCTCAGCATGCTACCCTTACCTGCCCGCCCGCAGCCCGAAGACCGACGGAGTAAGATTATGGTAGGGCTAAGTCAAAGTTCAAACTCTTTCATAAGCACATCACCAGACTCTTTCGCCCACAGCCAACACATCCTAAACTCAGAAATGCCCAGACGCACACGACTCTGGCATATCAGCTGCCATATCGGCTGGCATAGCAGCTGTCTGGCTGCTCATCGCCAAGTCTTTGCTGCCGGTCCAGCGGCTCAACTTCAGTTCGGAATGGCGTACCACTCGCCACCGAAGCATCGCCACTAGTCCAA
>JAHWFP010268722.1:0-12950 GCA_023313725.1 Lithobius niger
AGGGAAGCATTGAGAAAGGGTCTATGGCCTCACGTTGTTGCCCAAATGATGCCATCGTCAAACTTTCCAAGCTGCATTCTTCTACGACGACGACGTTAGATGGGTTGCCCGAATGAGTTTGGAGGCGAGTCCGCAGTGAAAGCAGCGAGCTGCTGGGATGGGGGTAATGGCACACTTTGAAAAATGACTGGTTGTTATTATGGCAATTCCTGCTCCCTCTGTGACGTCATAGAGGTCAGGGCGCCACACATGTATGGCTGCAAGTATTGGCAACTGATACAGGCATCTAATGCATGCTGTAAATCATTCGTGAACCGATCTGGGTCTGTTACCAAAAGTGGCTAAGCTGAGAGGCTTAATATCATCATATATTTTTAGTATGAGGCTTTAGTATGAGTAAAAAGATTAGAAAAAATGACCAGTGTAGAGATTTTACCAAATATAATAAAAATTCAATTATTGGGGCGTTATAAACTGTAAACTGGAGTTACTTGGAGACAATCAGTGATTCAAATGCTATTTACAGTGAGATCCACGAAACGATTAATAGGATTTTTAACGATAACATAAATTAATACTAAGAAGGGTGACATTCAAATTAAAAAGAACTTCTTTATAAAAATTTGGTCGACTAAAAAGCTATGGAATTTAATCGCTACAAAAATAAGATATGGAAAGAAATTAAAAATCCCTGATAATATTGTAACAGTGCCAAAACACAGGAAGCAAAACAACAATATTATACAAAGACAGGATTGATGCAACAGATGCATTGAAAATATTCCATCGCCGCACAATGTCCTGTTCCCCCCCCCCCCTCCCTTTTTTTAAGTATTAGTGGACTGCCGCACGTCTCCACATCTGAACATACGTCACGCAACAAGGCAAAATAACACATTCCAACAACGAAAAGCGAACCTTGCGGGTAACCCGACTGAAGTGAGCAAAACATGGCGAGTTGTTAGGGGCTTCTTCTTCCAACCCAGAGGATGCGAGATCGAATCGCATCACCAACCTGTATACAAATGGAACTTTAAAAAACGTCTCTGTATGGGCATGCGTCAGGAGATGACGGTGATAAACAATTCCAAAACATAACTCGTTTCAGTAATTTTTTGCAATGCGTAGGTAACTCCATCCACACCATGACACAAAGGCAAGGTTGAGTTGAGTATATTTCAGTACAGTTTACAAGGAAATATAATTGGCAAAAAACGAACCTGACACCACAAGAGCAGACGCACACGTGTGGGTAAGGGAAGGACAGAATAAAATAAAAAAAAAACGAAACATTTTCTTTCGTAAATAAACAAAAATTAACATTTTTTTTCCCAAAATCAAACAAAGCACCGTCGATTAAGAACAAATTAATAAAAAAAATAAACGGTGGGAAAATGTACAAGTACGAGAAAACCATGTAACCAAAAAAAGAAAAGTTGTCAGTGTGAACTCATATTACTACACAGCGTTGCTAAGCTCATCGTGTTTGGATCTAACAAGCACTTGAACAATTGTTTCTTGAACGATTGCTGCCCAGTAATAAGTTGAATTTCGATAGGCAATGAATTAAAAAATTTACTACCCAGGTAGAAACTGCATTTGTTGAAGTCTTTCCTTAGCAACTTTTGGTTGGACGACGTAAAAATAGGAATCATTCCTAGTACGGTTGATGCAGTTGAGGCAGTCCAGCGACGGTTTACGAAAGCATTGCCCGGCTTGCGCAACCTGTCATATGGAAGACGTCTGCAGATCCTTAAACTTGATCCACTCGAACTACGGAGAATCAAAATTGATCTTATTCTTACCGACCAAATTAGTCATGGTGTAGTTGGGGTGGATGTGCCTCTTTTTGATCTGTCGGAGTTAAATCGGACTAGAGGTAATTCCCTGAAACTTATGGTGCAAACATCACATTTAGATTGCAGACGTAATTTTTTCGCGTTGCGTGTGGTTAGGCTTTGGAATTCTTTACCAGACGAAATTGTCACCTCGCGGACAGTTCATACATTTCGGAGTCGCCTCAGCTCGTTTAATCTAGAGATTTTTATGCGTCGGTCTTATCCTCTGAGTTAAACATGTAATCTTGCAGATGATTCCGCTTTTCGTAATTCTGCTCTCGCCCCATGAAACCTTGGCTGCCTGTCAGTGACGCTTGGTCCTTGCCTGATCCGTTGCTATTGCAACAAAGTGTTTTTATTTATTTATTCATTTTGAACTGGTGACAATTCCCATTTTGGGGATACTTTTGTTTTTAGTACTTGCTTTTTAACGGTCTCATTTGTTCATCTGGACTTTATTTTTTACTTGGGCCGATCCTACACCTCCCGTGTCCAACACGTTTGGCGATGCCATCGGGGGCCATAGAGTCCCTGGCAGGTCTAACCTTGGTGGTAAGGCATCCGTGTCCCAATACCTAATCCCCTCACCTTCCCTTGGCCAATCTGTATCATTAGTTGTGATTGTCTTCTGTTTTTTAATTTAGGCTGGCTGTTAGCGATCTTAGGGACCTTGCCAGACCTGTTGCTATCGTGACAAAATTGTTATTATTATTATAAGGTAAACTAATCCGTCACCAGACTAGTAGAAAAATGAGGCCCGGCTTCCGTTTTTCCAAGAATTAATAAGGGTGCTACAAACGTGCACATGGCATATTGGCAGAATAGCTAGCAGTTGATAAAGTATAGAAAACAATGTTCACGTTGCTTTTTGAACATAATCGTTCCGTAACGAAGTCTCTTCCATGCCATGATGTTAATGTAAAGTAACGAAACCCCATCAATGCCATTACATAAAGGCAAAATAATTAAACCTGTTCCACGCCACGACGTAAAGGCAATGTAAGTGAAGGTTTAGGTTCAAATCACGCCAGGCCCCCAAAATACGTGACGTACTAGACGATTGAATCCAAGAATAATTTCAAACCCAATTTAATCCTTACTGCATAGCTAGGGGTCTATGCACTGAGAACACATATTAGGCATTAAACTCAAGTTGGGGCTTGTTCTAATCCTAGCAGAGTCCAGGGAGACAAACTTTCGAGTCGTCTGCCCTACACCAAGTGCCCTCCAATTGTCCAGGCCCTCGTATTTATACACGGAGCTCAACAATAGAAGTAGCCTGAGGCTTTACGTTGCGCAACAGCTAACTCG
This sequence comes from Lithobius niger, assembly GCA_023313725.1. NCBI lineage: Eukaryota > Metazoa > Arthropoda > Chilopoda > Lithobiomorpha > Lithobiidae > Lithobius > Lithobius niger. The sequence goes on from JAHWFP010268722.1 coordinate 3,150, forward strand.
TATGAGCCGGTTCTAACTGGTCTGAACAATAGAGCAGGCTCGTTACCCGGCTGTTGGCATTCGGCTAAGTTCCGGTGTACACGGAAGTTGACTGGACGCCAAGAAGCTTCTGTAACTGCAAGGTGCACCATGAGTTCTTGCTTATGTTGCACCCTGCTATTCGTAAATAGCGTGTTACATATGCTTCATTGTTCCGAAGTCGTCCGCATCTATGGTTCTTTAATTTGATAATGGAACGAGCAGTTCCAGCGAGGTAAAGTCTCACATTTTTACAAATAAAAAAAATATGTTTAAAAATAAATATATATATATTTTTTTTTATTTAAGATGAATACTCCTTTAGAATCTATAAATCTCGTCGCCAAATTTTAAAGTTTATTATTTACCCAAGTCTTTATCTAAGGGGGAAAATGTCGGGTTAAACAAAACTGAATATTAAGAACAGCGCTTCCACTTAACAGGGAATTTTTCCCTTTTTAGGGGAAAAGTGCTCTTCGAAGGGAAAAAATATATTAAACATGAAAAAATTACGATTTTCTCTAGTGATTCACTATTTCTCTCCATCCAGACCAAGCCCAGACAGGCCATAGTGCCAGGGTGCCAATGGCACATGGGCCGTCCCGCAGATTCGCAAGGGGGCCTGTTGAGATTTCATACTTACAAGTGAAATTTCTGTTAGTGATGAATTTTTCTCGTTGTTGTAATTTCCTGGTTGGTCTTAAATTTAGTCCTTTCCCTGATCACATTTCATCTGTCTTTAAATGACTATAGTGTGCGCGGCGTAACTTGAGTCCTGCATTTATTTTGTGATCGGCTACGTCTTCCTGGAGGGGGCGGCTTTAACCGACGGCCGCCATTGTTTTTTGTAACTGCTTTTGATATTAACAAGGCACTCTGCGACCAAACACGTACAATCGATTATTTGTGTTCATTTCCGGGGCGAACTCAAGTTGGGCCGCGGACACCATAGACTATAAAGACAGCTTTGGGATCGGTCATTATTTATTGCAGGAAGAGGGGGATCATTTTTGGACCTGGAAAATGACACTTTCAAGCAGTCACAATTTCTAAAAAGGTCTCCGCTTCGGGGGGGGGGGAGAGATAGTACCCCCACATATCCCCCACGATGTGAGTGTTCCCTTTTTGGAAGCTGTCAGGATCAGTACTACCTGTCCATAGACATACGAAAAGTGTATTTTTCTTGGGGTGGGGGGGTCATATTATTTTTGGACCTTGAGAGTTGGGAGCTCAAGAAGTTTTTCCGGATTTTAAAATCTGTTTGTCACGTTTTCATTTTCTCTTCCTCACCCCCCCCCCCTCCCTCACCACCGGGGACATAAATCATGACTGGCCCCCTTTAAGCTCGTATAATTTCACACCATCCTCCCAGTATTGTGTTTGGGGGCCTTTCCAAAACGTCATGGCACTTGGGCCCCAGGGTTGCCATCAGTCCGGGCCTGATCCCGACCCACTTTCTCAAAACTTCCCGTAAGTGCACCTGCCTTTACACCCAATAAACGCGTGTTAACATTTCAACCCGTACCCAACCTCAATTTCCAATTGGGTTATTGTGTGCGCGGCGTATCTTGAGTCCTGGAAATTACTTTTACGAGCGACTACGTCTTCCTGGAGGGAGCGGCTTTAATCGACGGCCGCCATTGTTTTTGTAACCATGTTGGATATCAACAAGGCACTCTGCTACCAAAAACGTACAATCGATTATCTGTGTTCGTTCTGCAGCGAACTCAAGATAGGCCGCGCACACTTTAGTGTTTATTTCTCGTGAGTTGCTGGCTTATTAATGCTGAAATCACGAAAATTGTGGCAGTACTTCTAGTCTTTACCGTTCCATCCATATTCTTCACTTTTAGCAGTAATGAAAGGAGGACTATAGTTCTATTAAGTCGTCGTTTCAACTTTATTTTCAATTTACGTCTGTGGTTGGCGTTCCTGCGCCATCAAAATGGGCCCGTCATTTTTTTTTTAAGTTAGGAAATGGTAAAAATTAGTAGTAGGCCTGTAATGAAAGGAAATTAAATAGGGGAAGTAAAAAAATAGGGGAAGTAGGGGAATATTTTTTTTGCACAGGAAAAATAAGGGAAATTTTGTCGTTACTCGCGGAAATTCTGGAAGTGAGGAGTGGTTTTGAATTATCGTGTGTATGGGGGTTACGCATTAATGGCCCAACAAAAATGTACAGTACACAACAGCGTGGAGCAAGGTACGTAATTATAACTTCGTTGTTTGTGGCTTGTATACTAGCATATGTGAGTAAGTTAGTGTAGAGTCTCCTTTAAAATAAAAACAAGCTTCACATATTAAAGTATCTTTTTTTCAAAAATGTATTCGACCCTAGCCAAGCTTGAGGAACGGTGAACCTTTTTGCCCACCTGCCCGCTGCTTCGGCAGCAACCATGACATCTAACAGCAACCAACATCCCCAACCACTCGCCGTAACGCTTTTATCGATTATGGCACCAGTGCACCCTCATCAATTTTGAACTCTTCCATTTTAATTCAGCTCCTTTGCCGTTTACTTTTCTTCATCTTCGTCACGTGCGCTTCGCATAAGACGCCACTAAACAAAAATTAATATTTTAATAACAAGCTTAAAATGTGCTGATGGCCGCTTGATGGGATTTTAATTACCCACAAACAATCAAAACACAAGCAAATTGCCGTTTTTACGCCCCACGTCCCGGTCCTTGATAAATACTACGATGCGTGTATGGCCCGTTAAGCTAAATGATCGTATTTATCACGTGTGTTTACTGATTTATTTTGGAAAAGTTGTATATCGAAACTAAACGGGACTCAGAATTAAAGCTCCATTTTTAATCTATAGTTTGGCGGTCTCATATGTCTCACTGCAGTTTCACCTCGGTCTCATCTCGAGAAGTCCCGGTATACTTCAGACAGAGTTCGGATTAAGATATAGCTAAGATGCTAAGATAGATATACCAACTGGAACAAGATTCACCATTCCTAACTATATCTATCTTAGCATCTTAGCTATGTTGGGAATGGTGAATCTTGTTTCAGTTGGTGACAAACGTGTTGGCATGTAACGCACGCTGATGTTGCTGCGAAATGGGGCCTTTCTGGTTCCTTCGATAGGGATCTGTGCCTTGTTCCCTTAGACGCATTTCCAGTATACCTATGAGATTGCTTGCTGCTTGGCAAGCCTCGTGGGACAAACAAGATGGCAATAAGTTGCGGGCTGTTAAAGGTACTCTCCAGGAATGGCACTCGGTTTGTCGTCGCAGTTGTGGGGAAGCGGTGATGTTAGCCCGTTTACGGATTGGTAACACCAACCATACTCATTGCTTCCTTTTGAGGGGGGGGGTATCCCTCCTGAATGTCATTGGTGTCGCCGGCTACTCACGGTCAGTCACGTTTTTGTTGATTATCTCCGTCCTGACGGTATTCGCCGGAGTTTCCACCTTCCCCGAGACACTGTGTGTTAATTAGGTGATGATCTTGTCCGCCTGTCATGGAGTTTTCAATTTTCGCAGCAGGTACAAATATAAGATACGATCTCATATTTGGGATTTGGTTGACAACTCTGTAATGATTAAACGGCGGCTCAACAAGAGTTAAATAAATACAGATGCAAACCTATTTACGTTGCCCTTTGGACTTAAATGTCCGACTGTCTGAGTAGGGCATCAAATTCGATTCCCCGCTCAGGCAGTCTGACTGTTAAATCCAAAAGGAAACGTAAATAGGTTTGCATCCGTATTTAGTCAGTGATCTATAGCTCTCGATGTGCCAGTAAACCACAAACTCCCCCCACCTCCGTAACGCATTTTAGCTTACAAGAGCAGCACTCCTTTAATTCGAGTTATGCGTAAGTTATCAGTTTTTCTCGAAAACGGTTCGATCGAGCACTTAACTTCTAATTGCTGTCATTGTCGACTTTCCGTCTTTAGTTAACTCTGGAAACATTAAAGTATAACTGAAGACGGAACACTTCTTCAGATTCGACTTGGTAGTAAGATTGTTGCAAATCAGCGTTCCAACGGTGCGTAATGGGTCGTTTGTAAACAAACAACGTTAGTGGAGAGTTTTGTCACGAGATCTCGCGAGTTTTTCGTAATCCAGCGAACCATCCAACCTGGAGTAATACTGAGAAAATGAATTTGACCATTCTATGCAAGTGGAAACAGACTTGTCTCAATTAGATCGGTCTTAACCTGTGATCAGTGTGATCCAGACCTGTGACCTGTGTGATAAATCAACCTATTTAGTCGTACTTCAGTATAAGTGTGCTCAACCTTGTCTATTGAGGCAATAGACATTAGGGTGGAGGGAAAAAACTTTTTTTTGGAATTCCCAAGAGCTTGGGTGTGGAAACATTGCCTCTTGGAATCACTATCACGCATAAAAAATATCATTACTCTGAGGTGATGTTTTGAGGTAGCCACAAAGGGTTTCAAGTTTAGCGTTGTTTAACATAGGCGAAATAGCTGAAATTGAAAAAAAAATGTTAACTGCTTTAAGATTTAATTTTAACATTACATCACTTGACGCTCACAGAGAGGATGGACGGTAACTATCACTGCAAGAAATATTTTTCTTACACGATAATATGCATTGAAAAGTTATGGGCCAAAATAGGCTATAAAACGCTATTTTTGGCTATTTTTAATGTCAAACTATACCAGCATTTTTTAACAAAAATTGAGAATCTGGCATGTTTGTAGATGGTTCTTGAGAGAATGAAACGTGATAATGTTAAAATTAAATTTAAAACAGTTAAAATATTATTTTTCAAATTTTTCAGCTATTTCATCTATGTTAAATAATGCTAAATATTACCAGGAATCAGGTCTCTCGGACCAAGAGCAAGAGCTTGGCCTTCAACCCAGTTAGGCCTAACCCTCCACTGCTAAAATAAAGAAAACGTTTTCAAAATGATGTGGAACCCAGCTATGTTTGCTCTATCAAGACCTTTAAGTTTTTTTTTCATTCGTCAAGCTGGATGTATCATCTCTCACATGCCAAGAACACTTTTTGAAAAAATGCTTCCTTAATTTCAAAAAAAAAATTCAATTTGTTTACGTTGCATCGAAAATCCATTCTATTTTCACCCAAACCACTACTCGAACCACTGCTGGAACCACACAGGGGTCGTTCTATCCAAGGAATCTTCTCAGTTTTTTGCGTGCTCAATTACGCCAAAAATTAAGGTGACGTTTTTTAAAAATTTTACTGTAAGGCAAGTAGTTTTGCTGCTAGAATTTTTTTCGTTTCGGTTCTAATGTTATTCCTATGGGCTATTGTCCAAGAGCCACAAGAGTTCTGAAAGCTGGTAATGACTTGAAGCCCCTGGTGGCACCTCAAGATATCACCTCAGAGTGATGAAATTTGTTATGTGTCATAGTGATGCTAAAGGCAGCTTTTCCACACCCAACTATTGGGAATTCGGAAATAAGTTTTTTTTCACTCCACTCTAATACACGTGTGGCAACAGACACGTTTCCCAAATGTTGACAGAATTGTTCGACTTTTAAGTTTAAATTGTTTGAATTGTAACTAAAGTTCGTTCCGCTGCCTGGACGTTAAATTCGTTCAGCTATACATGGAGTCTGTGTTTTGATTCCTTCAGAATGATGGTGGCAGCGTGGGTCAGAGTTGTGTGAGGGTACCCTGGTAAAGTCAAACTCTCGTATGTGTCGGCTCCATCTGGAAGGGGCTGTCAAGGGCCGAACACAATATTGAGAATAGAGCGATCACAATAACATCGTATTAGTGTGCCTAACTCTATATGCTGGAGCCAGTAACTGGGTTAGCTGCACCGGAGGGGAAAAAGAAGGACGCCTTACTGAAGCCACTGCTGTTAGAACGGATTTCTTAGGCCTAAATACGCGCGATTTGTTGGGAGTTGCTGAAATGTTTAGCGAGTGGAATCTTTTCTTTTCCGATTACAACCTCGCAACATAAGGGATTGGAGAATACAACGTTTTTTAGGCTTAAGAAATCCGCTCTCAAAGCGCTGCTGGTTTGGCTAGAAGTGCCGTTGTTTTTTACCTCCATTTTAATCTGGTGCACCTTGCAGCTACCTCTCCAAATGCTAGCCTCGTAACCAATATGGGGTTGTCGTCGCTGCTCTACATGTGTATTTCTACTAAAACGCGGGTATAGAGCAGCGTCAAGTGACGTCATATTGGCTACGAGACATCATTTGGAGGTAATAGCTACAAGGTGCACTAGATTAAAATGTAACGGAAAAAACGGTACTTCTAGACAATACAGTCCTTTGAGAGCAGGTTTTTTAGGCTTAAAAGAACGTTGTTTTCTCCAACAACAAAAATCGCGCGTTATAGGCTTAAGAAATACAGTCTAATAGCATTGGCTTCAATAAGACGATCTACCTTTCTCCCTCCAGTGCTCCTTGCAGCTAACCCAGTTACTGGTTCCACCATAGAGTTATACACAATAATACTACGTCGTGTCACTGCCCTATTGAATAATCAGTAACGCATTTGCTCATAATTATAATCAAAGTTGGATGGCTCACGCTCATTGGATTACGCCTGTCTCACACGATCCCGTGCACGTCGCAAAACTTGTAAAACCTGTTCCCCTTCAAATGAACTGTCGTTTCAAATTAAAGAGAAAAGAATTTGTAAAAATAAAAAAAGTAAATTTTTTTAATTTTGAAAACTTAATTTTGAAATCTACGCTTTGAAACCTTCATCATGTCGGTTAATTTAGCGCTTTAAAAACAAAAGAATTTTTCAACAGAATCATCAATTTTTTTATGAGTATGTTATGTAAAATTAAGTTCGGTAAAATCAACTCAGGCCATTGCTAAGTCCCCCCTACACGGAGTTATGGAACGTCGCCAGTTTTTAACGTGGTTTTTAACGTGGTTTCAAAAAGTTGTGTGTATGTCATGACAAGATTAGGCATTTTTGACGCTAAAACTTTACCGGATTGTTATTTTTTACGCATAATTTAGCTGTTGTAGCCTACTACATGCTTCCCATATTTCTTTATTTTATTGTAATTGAGTAGCCTACAATCTACATCATAAGACGTACGCGTGTGTGCGTGCGTGTACCTCTACTCCTCTGGAATCAACGCCCCTACAAAGATGGGAATAGGACCAAATCAAAGATAATTAAATTGCGCTTCAGTTAGGCCTATTTTCATCGATGTAACGTGATATTATGACACTCAAATATGCGAAAGAACCTGAAAAAGTAACGTCAAAGCATTTTTTTTTTACCCCCTTGATGTTTGTTCATGACGTCATAGAGAGTTGATCGGGAAAAGTATGCGCGCGAAAAATAACCCAAAAGGACGACGTATTTGGCAACATACCACATATGGATCTTAAAATTGGTTTTGTATCAACTCATTGATGCATGGAAAAATCAAAACCATAGAACTGGTTTAAAAAGGGTGTCAAACATTCGTGTTTCCAAAGCACGAAGCTGCGTGGATTGAGCGAGCAAAGCGACGTGCTGAGGAACGTGATGAACGAACTGTGAGCAACAATAGCAATTAGTTTGCATGAAAATAATCAGTACATCGATTTTGTGATGCTCTTGGAATCAAAGAAATGACATGAAGCATGGATCGACGTCAATGGAGCGAATAAAGCGAACGATATGGCTAGTATACTTAAAGATACTTCTAATAGCGAAATTTTAAAAGCCAATCGCACACTCTAATACTGATGAAATATTAAAATACGCGATTGGATTTTAAAATCAATAATTCTGTCTCTGTGTTACAGATATTGCAAATGTATTGCAGACTTGATGATAATTCGCTCAGCTATACTCATTTTTTTTATTTATTTAATCCCGTTAACTGACGCCCAAAACATATTTCCCCTCTTCTGTTCGGTCGGCGGATGCGTGACGTTGGAGCTCGCGCTAGCATCTAATTGGCTGGAAGCGCCGCTGACTCCAGCCTATCAGCACGTCATCTAGCTCACGGTCGCTAGGCAACGGGACGGCGCGTTGCCGCTTCGCCAGAGCATCCCAGACGAAAAAGGAAGAGAAAAAAACGACGAATCTGCGTGGATGTGAAGTGGCGGACACCGAAATCATCGACTGTTTCGACACGGTTCCGTCCGGGAAGTGAGTTCGAATGACTATCTTATCCCTTTGGCCCTAAACTGACTAATTAGACGCAGTGATAGCGTTAATTAGGTATCGTTCACGGGCTCATTTCCGAGTGGAATTAGTTCTCGATTTCTGCCTCCCTCCCTCGTCTCCTCTCCCCCCACCCCACCCCTCAAATTGAACCTTCTAGTCGTTGGGCATGCGCGGATCGATGATTCGTGTGTGAATGCGAATAGGACTCTTTCTCAGCCAAGCTACATCGGTAACGATGGTGTAATTTGCAAATGCAATCAGGGCCCCCCTCGCGGCGCTACAGGCAATCACAGTCGTTTTGAACAATGTTGTCTGACACACAATGATGATGGTGATGAGATGATGATGGTGAGATTTTCCATTGCCTGTGATGTTCTGGTACGGCTGTAGTTAAGTAAACAAATGTTGTAAATAAAATTCGGCCGAGATTACATTTTGAATGTCAAAAATATAACGAAACAGTTTTACAAGCCGTTATTTGCTGGATCCGTGTGGTTATTTCGAGAGAAAAAATCTACCTATGTTGTTTAGCACATTTATAAAAATTCTTGTCTTTCTTTGACAGTCGTAGAGTGTGGCCGCTGTAAGAAGAAATGGGCGAATCCAACTCTGGACCTAAATTAAGGAGGGCAGGCAGAAAGCTATAATAGTGTGGGAATGTTCGTTTTCTACCCGTCCTCCCTATGTTGGCGCAGGACTGATCTCTTCTATTCGTTCTATATTATAACGGCCTGAGTCTAAACGAAAAGGTGGTTGGCCTGGATAAAAGATTTCACGCAATTTAAACAAGTTTTGAACATCAAAAAACAAAAAACATTTTGTTCAATTATTCGGCCAATAGATGGAGCAAATCGTCTCTTATTCTAATTCTTTACTATACTCAATATTTAATTTACTATACTACATTATATTTAATTTAATTTACTATACTCAACATCTTTCCATGAAATTACTGCTCTAAGCTTGTTGCCAGAACAAATTTTTTTATTTCCTGCCTCATAATTGTAAACTGGACCGGAAATCTGTTTTTGCACGGGCAGTTTGTCTGGATGCCAAAATGACGCTTGGTGAGTAGAGTTAATAATTGTTAATATTTATAAGCACGTTAGTTTTAACCAGATCAAGCAAAGATGATAGTGTTAAATTTATATCTTGTCTGTGTATGTATAATATTTTCCATATTGTTGTTTCCACTCCGTACCATGCCTACGTCATATAATGCCCTTTGGGCGCATTAACGTCGTACATAAAGTTAAAGTTAAAGTTAAGTTATAAGACCAAGCATGACATATTAAGCAAAAAATAAAAAGTAGTCATCATAATGAAATCGGCCGGAACATTTATCGTCACCTTCTGGCAAAAATTTCACACAAAATGTGCTAAATATGTAAAAATAAAAAAAATTTAAAAAATACAAATAAAAAATTTATATTTCATATAATCGTCTTTACCTCACTCGTACTTAAATTTTTTTGTTTGCGCTTAGATGTTACGACGAGGATTAAAAATTAGCCACTGGAAAATTCTTTTATCATTGCAACATTCACCAAAATTCCTTTCTTAACGTGAAGAAATGGTAGTAATGAAACTCTACAGGCCTGACATCAACCAACAACTGATGTAAAAAGCCGCCAAGTTTCCAAAAAGGATCGCCCTTTGAAGGTAGTGATATCATTCCACCAGG
>JAHWFP010268725.1:0-18289 GCA_023313725.1 Lithobius niger
CCGAGGAAGCAAAACTATCACAATAAATCACGTATAGAGGGACCATTCTTGGAAGAATATGCAAATAACTAATTTATCACCATACTTTATATACTTTTTTCCCCTTTGTGCATGAATTCGATTTGTTTCATTTTATTTTTCTTCGTATCATCCATTGTTCTTCTCCCTGGCGTTCAACAATCGTTGGCCGCTGTTATGTTATTACAACAATGGCCTTATAGTTCATTGTTATAAGTTATGGCAATAAGTTATTTGGTAGGCCTGTGGAAGGCTACCGTCCTTGAAAATAAATAAATAAATAAATAAATAAGTTATTTATTCTGAGACTTATAACAATACGAACGCTGACGGGATCTGACATAGGATCTGTAAAAGTGTACCAATAAGTGCTTTATTGTGACACTTGCAACAATGCTGTCTTACAACAATGCTGTATCAATAATGCTGTATTCGATTTATTGCTGAGTTTTATAACAATGAAAACGAAAAAAGTATGGTGATAGGTCCTGTTAATGGTCAGCTGTTAATTGCATCCAGCATAAAATTGCATAATACTACTATATTAAGAATACAAATTGCATAATACGAAGCTTTAGAGTACAAAGGTTAATTAAAAACTCAGCTCAATTTTCACTCGAAAATTTTTTTTATATGCATTTGTCAAATTTCAGATAAAATATAAAAATAAAAGCCGCCCACTCGCGTGATCGACTTTCCTGATATTCTCCTGTTAAGCTATGTCCTTTTTTTTTTATTTGCCCTAAGTACGAGGCACTTGACATCTTATGACTCTTCTTTTATTTAATAAATACGTGGGGTGGTTAGGTCGGGACCGAACCCGGGGCCTCTGGTTAAATAAGATAGTCGTGGTACCAAGTTGTCCCAAACTTCTGACTACAGTAACAGTCAAAGTAAAATACAAATTTGGGCTATAGTTCACATTCTTTCCTCATTCTTCAGAAAAACAGCAGTGGACCCTAAACTGAACCCTGTGGCACACCAACATGAAGTCTAAAACCTGAAGCAATTGATATAACTGTTGTTTGGAGTAAGTCATTACGTCTAGTCTAGCGAACGCTTTGCCTCCAAGTGCAATTCATTTCCTCTCACAATACGCAATTAATGAATCTGAGCGTTCAAATAACACAAGTATTAAAAAAAATTCTGAATCTGTTTTACCATCTCACATAGCTATACGTTCACTTTCTTGCACATTCAGTCTTATCCAATGAGATCGCGATATTGCTAATAATCTTGGATTGAGGAGGAAGGGGGGCGTGTTTGGGGGCGTGGGGGCCCCTGGAGCCTCTGGTGGCGTAGCGCGTCGGGTGGGCAGCGTCGCCCGACCGTCCGCCCTCTCATTACGGCGTCTAGCCTGTAATTAAGTCGCTCAGTGACACCATTGGACCTCATTTGCATTGTGAGCACGTGCCCCACAGTCAATTTCAAAACATTCCTTTAAATGCCACCTGGGAAAGCGTGGGAGGTTCATGGACCCACTGTGCGACGCCGTCGCCCGTTTGAAGGATGCGAATAAAAGACAGGGACAAGCACTTTTCTAGAATGATTTTTTTTTTACTTTTTATAATTTAATCTCCTCAGGTGTGTATTCGATAACGACGAAATAAGTAACCAGTATCACACTTCGTTTACTGGTAAAGTGTTCCTCCCCCACACCCCAATTCTCTTTTCAGGTGAAGAAGGAATATGTTTAGCCTATTAACTATTATGAATGGTTAAAAAATGCGTTATGTAAACGTTTAAAACACTGGTACCTAATATTTCGGAGCAATACAGTGGTTGGCTCATTTTCAAAGGTCATTTTAATTTTTTTTATTTCTTTATTTTTGCTTGCCCTCCGTCCCACCCCCTCTTTGCACTTTCCTTTTTGCCTTTCTACCCCCAGCAATACTAACTTACTAGCCCCCCCCCCCCCTTCGCATTTTTAACCTTCCTTAACTCCCAGAATTCACTGCAGCAATTTATTCAACATGGCGACCTGGTAAGGTGGTTGTTGACTGTGTGAGTTTGTTTTATTTTTATGTTTTTAACCTTTGAAAAAGGAGCCAACCACTGTATTAGCTCCGAAATATTAGGTACCAGTGTTTTAAACGTTTCATGCGTCGAGTTTGAGTGTCTTTTTTTTTAACAATAACTATTAACTATTAATTTGGTAAACTCACGATGTTTTGGAAGGTTATTTTTTATCCTTACCCCCTCCCAAATTTTTTTTTCCGTCTACGTGGCTGACCATGACTTTCGCTGCAGTCCTCGGATGCTACGACGGAGGATATTCACTTGATCAAATGTTAAAACGTAAGTCATGTCATGAATTAGATGGTCATTTCGACGTTGCAAGTTGCAACTTATAAGCTGCAGAACTGCTGCAGAAAATTTCTTTATTTCGCAGCCTGGTGCAGAAAATAGTGGGAAAAAACTTAGAAAATAGCGGAAAATGCACGGCACACAAAAACCAAGAACTGGGGGGGGGGGGGGGTACACAACCTACACAGATACAAAAACAAAACACGTAGATTTACCCTTCATCCGTTAAAAAAAATCTCGAACTCCCCTAAGTAGTACTGTACTGAAAGTAAAATAGAAAAAAAAAATGGTATTAGTTTTGAATAAGCTCGAGGGCCCTAAATTTTAGAGCAGAAAACTGTGAATTTATTCGTTGTATAGCCTCTCACCCACCCCTCTCAGCAGCCATGGAACAAGCATTAGAAAAAGTGTTCAAATATCGGAAACTAATTAACCGTATGCCGTTTTTTTTCTGGCACGCCACATATCCTAAAAATAGCAAATTTCGTACAAATCTGACAATTTTATTTGTTATGGACAGCAGTTCGTTACAGAAAAAAAAATCTGACCAATAAGCATCCACTAATATCTGAAATAGCCTCGCATTCCGGTCACGTGATGACCACATGCGGCTCCATTGGCTGTGGTCATCGCCCGCACGAGAACGTGATCTCGTTCGTTCGCGATTTCCATCAATAAAAATGGCCGCTCGCCAGAAACTGACAACCAAAACCAAAAGGCAAGGAAGGCTCTGCAAACGATATGATCTTAAAGGTTTAAATTTCCGAGCTGTTATTTTTTTCTTCTTTCGTCTTTGGCCGCCAATTTTTTTTTCGTCCCTTCTGCATAATTGTTTCATATCTAAACACAGCTGCGTACTTTATCGTGTTGGGTAAAATGGTTCTTCGTCGTCAGGCTCCAGTGCCGCAAAAAGATCCACGAGAGGGAGTTGGTAACGGGAGACGGGAGCAGTTTAGGACACGTGCACGATTGTGTCAACAAATCCCCGAGGATAAATGGGAGATGCCTGATCTCTTAATAGCCATTGCATTCCAGGGATAATTAGTTCAAAGAGTGATGCGAATATCAGAAATCTTGCATCGTTGTGCGTTTGGTACAAGACAACTAATTTATCCTGCAGTGCACCACAATCAGCGGAAAGCCGGCTGCTGCTGACGAATTCGGGCAAAATCTGCACAGGTTTGCCAATTTTTGAACGATTTGACGTGCAAACACATTTAATAATTTTCCAAGATATTAAAAAAACCCAAAAGCCTGACAGAATGTTCCCAGCAAAATAAGTTTTTTGGGGGAAATGGGGAGAAAGAAGGAAGAGGATGGGAGGGAAAGATGAATAGCAAAACTGAATCAAAAGTGCCTGTCCAAGAAGCAAAATTGCCTCTCGCGTTCAACCTTTACTCCACACCGACCGAAAACTGGGAAACAACCTCGGGTGAAACAAAACCCGGGGCGAAGCCGGGTACAACAGCTAGTAATAAATAAAATCGATATTTCTTCCCCTTATTGGTTGTGGGCAGTGGCTTATTACCCAAGAGGCAGTTGAGACAGTTGCCTGTAGGGGCCCAAACGGGGTTACCCAACAATGCAATTATCGTTATGCAAATAATTTTTTTTGCACTATTGGCAACTGTTCTACTGTTGCTTTGAAGCAATTTTAATATTAATAAAAGGATGTATTTTTTTTACACTCAGTATAGTTTACGGTTCGTCCTGGCATTGTAGAAAGCTGCAGAGTATTGCATCTATAGTTTCTAGTTTTTCGCATTCACAAAATTGTGCCTTGGAGGGTGAGGGGACCTCATGTTAGGATGAGGGGCCCCCGTATCAGGATAATGGGTGAGAAGGCCACATATCAGAATGAGGGAACCTCGTATTAAGATGAGGGGTCCCATATCAGGGTAAGGGTTGAAGAGCCCCATGTCTAGGTTAGGGGCGCCCATCTTCAAAGGTCTACCTCGGGGCCATAAAATGGCTTAATAAGCCCCTGGTTGTGGGCCATCAGCAAAATACTTATATAAAATCAGTAGCATGCAGAGACCCCCGCGAGAGGAAGGGGCAACTTTTGATGGAGATTTTTTCTGGGACTTTTTTTTTTGCTCTCTCTTTTAACCCTTTTTAAGCTGTTTAATTTTTTTGTCCTTTTCAGGCCTTTAGGCCCTTTTCCAGGCACTGCCGTACCAGCAAACATCGGTACCGGTACGAAAAGGCTATTTTTTTTTTTTACAACTTTACAAACTTTAAAATTCAATAAAACTGCAATAATTACCTCCAGGCTTTTTTCGTTTCAATGAAGTTTAAAATCTGTTCCAGCACTCGTTCTCTGTGGATTCATGGCACCCACAAAGAATAAAGGGACAGAATTGTCAATTTTATTTGTTTTTACCTTGTCTTGATGGGATCATTGCTGTCGGACTTTGAATTTCGGATCCTCTAAACCCACGTTCCCCAACCAGGTGGGGAGGTGCCTCGCTGGGGGGGGGGGGGGGAGGAGCGTGAAGCAACTGCAGGTTAGGCGCGAGACGCTGCCAGTTCAGTGATGAACTTTTTTTTCAACGATGCATCGCAAAGTTCTCGCCAATGACAGACCAATACCTGCTATCAACCATTTTTTTTTTAAATTGCATTATTGTAAAGATCTTCATTTTGTTTAAAAACATTACACAGCAATGAAGAGTCGCATTGGGCCGCTCGGAAACACTGGGATCAACGGGGAGGCCCCGTCAGAATTAAAACAGTAGCAGGGAAACGTTTTTCAAATTCACGCCTATTTCTTAAAAATACGGTAGCTGCCCCCCACTGCATGAGGCTTTAAAACAAAACAAAAAAATAATTTTGAAAAATTTGAAAGGGGTTCTTATGAAAATTGCATACCTACCTACGTTGCAGGAAAATGTTTCAAATTCAAGCACATTTCATACAAATATGGTAGCTGGACCATACTGGTTGATGCTTACGGCACTACCCACAGGCCCCTTTACGTGGCTGCCTACACCCCCCCCCCCCCCAATCCCTCCTCAGAGGAACCTCGAGATCCATGCCCAACATTCCCGGGGAGGCTCGACCACTCCCAATCCGACCCTGTAGCAGTGAAGGTGAGTCCGACCCTGTAGCAGTGAAGGTGAGGAGAGGGGGGGAAGGAGCGCCATTGCGTGCTAGTACCAATGGGGAGGAATATTGTACAAATAGTTGGGAACCGCTGCTCTAACCTATCCTTGCATCTCAATAGATATAGTTTCCATTGGTGGAACAGACACTTTAATTTATGCCAACCTTTCACGAAAGTAAATCACACAGCACTCATCTTTGGTCAGTACAATTTATAAACCAATCACCATTTGGTATTTATCACTTTCCACTTCCTCTAGAAACAGGTCTCAATGTAACTTCTTGTTTGTCATTAAAAGTACGTTTCTAGGGCTTGCTTCCGTGTCTGCTTTATGGAGTTTTACGGGGCTTTTTCTCCGCATCCCTCAATCCACTTTTTCAAACCGTTGGTGACTTGTTTTGTGAGAAAGGCTGACCAGTCGTAAAATAAGTTTCTTCGCTACTGCCTACCATACTGATGGAGGCAGGGTATTTTAAGAGTTTTGTACCATTGTGGTATGGGAGATGAGGCAAATACTGGATAGTTCTTTCGTCTTGGAGGCAACAGGAGGATAAAATAATCCTGTGTACGATGCCTGACACTTGGCCCCACGCCAAGCATCTTGTGTCCTTGTTGTGTGAACATATCACAGAACATATTAACAGTGACAGTTTCACATTCGGATGATAAACTTACACCTGTTCTTTCATTTCGTCTATTATAACATTTTCCTTGCACGAGGGCTTCTAACCGGAAGCAATTTTGGTATCCATTTAGACCTACATAAATGTGTTGGTGTGCAAGAAATGCCATTAGAAGTAAATTAAAAAGCTCAGCAGTACTCGTTAGGCTGAAAGTGAAGACATACTACTTAAATAAAAGACTTGTATTTTAGAAATATCCGTCCAAAAATCTTTTGAAATTCGGGGTCTTCAGAAAAATCCCTTATCTTATAGTAACCCCACCCGATTGATTCCACGAGCAAATGTAGCAAGGATGACGCAATAATAAGAAGAGCCAGAAAAACTAGTTTAATAAAAAGGTAAAGATCCCATATCTGGGGACCGTTTTCAAGGAAGGCTAGAC
Source organism: Lithobius niger (assembly GCA_023313725.1). NCBI lineage: Eukaryota > Metazoa > Arthropoda > Chilopoda > Lithobiomorpha > Lithobiidae > Lithobius > Lithobius niger. The sequence continues at coordinate 6,497 of JAHWFP010268725.1, forward strand.
GTGTCATAGCGTGTCACCAATTTTTGATACGCTGTAGCTCAGCTAGCCTTTCCTAAAAATGGTTCCCAGGTGGACATAAAACTTGAAATTTGTTGGCGTTCTATTAAAACAGTATTTGCGCGAGCTGGAGTAGCGGACACTTGGTTACATCCCACCAACGGATTGTCTATACCTATCACTAATAAAAGCCATGTTTTTGTAGAGAGGTTTCTTCCTAGGTGTGTAGGGATGGTTTCAAAAGTACGGTAGAGACAAATTACGGGTGACGAAGGAATGACGTAAGTTGGGGCACTGCACAAAGATCCAGCAGTCAACTGAGTCGTACTTCAGTTTACTTAATAAAAAAAAGACTTAAGTTTTTCTAATAAATTGTTCGAAATAGTCACGATGATTTGGCTAACCTGAATTGGTAACGAATGGCGAAGATCGAATACAGGCATGTGGTACACTGACCAGTGCAATGGAGAAACATTTTAAAATTTGAATGCACTGTTCATCCACTTGCAGCAGCCTGAAGTGAAATAAGTTTGAGAACAAAAGTACAGGGATTAAAATAAGGCTTCTATAGAGTTGAATAGATTTAAGGGTTTGGCACTGCAGAGAGTTTCTGCATACACATGCTAGAGGCATATTTTCAACTTCACTAGAACACACGTGGGTGGTGTTCGGCATGTAATTTTTGTTAATCACTGTCCGTTAGGAGAAACTTACTTTGCACATGGATCTAGGGGAAACCTACTTTGTACAATGGTCTAGGTGAAACCTACATTACACATTGACCTAGTTGGCTTTTTTAGGTACCTGTGCTTCATGAATACTCGTTAATGCAAATAATGCAAATGAGGAAATAGGCCTAGGTGCAATGAAATGCACTCTACTGTAGTTTGTTTCACAGTTTGCAGGAAACTAACTGTATAATGCTGCTACGTTTCCTTCCACTAGGAATGCAAAAAACGCGTGGATATCACACTCGTAGACTCTATAGTTACTGTGAAGTGTTTAGGAGTGTTATATCCACGTGTTTTTGCACTCGTAGTGGAAGGAAACGTGACATTATTCAGTCAGTTTCCTGCAAACAACACGTTTCCTTCCACTTCGAGTGCAAACTCGAAGTGGAAGGAAACATTTTGTTTGCAGGAAACTGACTGTATAATGCCACGTTTCCTTCCACTAGAAGTGCAAAAACACGTGGCTATCACACTCCTAGACTCCTAGAATCAACGAGTGTGATACCCACGTGCGTTTGCAGTCGGAGCGGAAGGAGACGTGATGTCGTACAGTCAGTTTCCTGCAAATAAAATGAGAAACAAGCTAAATATGTGAACCATCCAGTATGGTGTAAAATTACTTCTGCACATGAATACAGAATAGCTTGGCTACGTCAAGAGCTTCCAGCCCAAGCCATGGCACCAGAAAGTGACAGGGACAAATTTGCTAGGTAATTCCAATCGTAAATACCTAGGAAACAGATAATATGATTGCATTCCCTTTCTAACTCTTACTTGACCTTTTAACAGGGACCATTACATCCTGTGCAAGTCTATGCTCGGGGTTCCCGGTGTTATTTTTTTTTTACTGTCTTGTTAGCGTAACCGTATGGCGTCGTTAAAGCGAACACGCGGGCTTCCTTAGGGAAGAAAAGGCGATTAGGGCGCGCTTAGAGCCGCAAGAGAGTAGGCCCCTATACTACACCTTAGTCTTAACGGAATTGTTGGTGGTTGGCCATAAATAACGGTGCCTATTCGCCGAAGGACAGTTTACAACAACTAAACCATGCGCAATGGCTGTTTGCCGTGACATCACCATGAGTTAGCCAATGACGAACGAGAACAGCGGCTGTTTGGCCGTCTGATTGGGCTAGCCCACTCACGTGATAGGCACGTCACAGCAAACGGCCTAACAGGTACAGCGCCGTCTTTCATTATTTAGTTCTATGTAGCGCTTGATTTCAACAAGGGAAGGAATGAAGAAATGTTTTTTTACACGACAAACTAGCCACGTGCGCCTCCTGAATTATTGAATGTCAAGTTGGTGATTCCGCGTGCGCCAGGGAGCAAGCGGTCAAGGTTAACGATATCACTGGCGTTTAATCTGCGTCAAAATCGGCGGATCTAAACGGTCGATGTACAGAAAAAAGCGCCCGTGACGTCGTTAGGCTTAACTTTACCGCTTGTTTCCTGGTGCACGTGGGCGCACCAACTTTACACTCAAAAAATAAGGAGGCACGTGGCTTGTTTGCTGCGTAAAAAAGAAATTTATTTGTGTGTTCCTCCGCCTGTTGAAAGTAAGGGGTAGTGGCAAATAGCGGCAAATGGCAATAGATGACACAGCTTGTCATTTGGTGGCAATCCCACTTTAACCAATCTTCCAGGTTTTTCTTTTTGTAAGAGGGGGGGGGGGGGGGGGTGAGTCACGTAAGCAGCCTCCGGTATCAAGGTGGAAAATTGCCGGTTCCAAGATTCTGTTCCTAAACAGGGCTTTTCCTCATCCGGGATTGGTGGTGTTGGACCTCAGTGGTATACTGCATCTACTTTTCTGCTGTTGCAGTTCTAAGACGGTTAAACCCTTCCACATTTATCTACCCTAGAACGCCAGACGATAATATAAACACAACACCAACACGTCAAAACCTAAGAATGATGCGCGTGCGCCCGAGCCGCGGACGTCAAACCAATGACGTCACTGGAGCGCGCATCTCTACAAAAATTCTTTTTCGGTCCCGCTATTACAAGTGCGATAAGCCTCACAAAATGCGGACCCGGCTAGATTGACTTTACAGATTGGTGGTAGTTTGTCCACGGGCCAAGCGAAAGGGCCAAACAACATCTATAACCTTAAAGTCAAGTCTCGCTGGTCTTGGTCTCTGGATCCGGGCTTAACGACGCCAACGCCGCCTATCGGCCAGTCTGGGCATTACATCGCCATTTTGCATGACCGTGAAGTGCCATAAATCTGGGTTGTGGACGAGGTTAAACGTCGACGTGGGGTGTCCGGTTTCATCTTAAGGACTCAGCTGCACGCTCGTTCAGGCTTAAGGAATACTACTTGTGGTCATATGCCGCGTTTTTTGTGTGGTGTGTGTTTGTTATTTTTGTTTTATCGGATTTTGTGTCTTGTTTTTTCTGCCTTTTTTTTTTGCTGCCACTGGTTGCTGTGGTGTTTTTCTTAGAATAGGAGTTTTGGAAGGGTCAAAACCAGTTAGAGCTACTCAAAATCCGAATGTAATATTTAGATGTGCTAGAAAGTCGTAATTAATCGCTTCCTAAAGAAAACAAAATTTAAATTAGGTGTGCTAGGATAATTTTCAGTCACGATGTATAAGCGGTTTGTTTTACTTGGCTTCACGGTGTTAGGACGGGTCAGGTTTTGAACAACGCTAATTAGTGCTGGCCCAACGGAAGCTTCAACTTCATAAAAAATGTAAAATATGGTAGAGTTAATCAATAATCAATGGATACCGGAAGGCACCAAAATTAATAGAATTTCCGAATTGCACCGGTTTTGTTTTTTCTGCTTTTTTTGTAGGCACGCTTATAATTTTAGGATAACTGTAGGGGGGGTTCAGGATCAGGATTCAGGATGAGATAATTAATGATTCGGTGATTTTATTTTACAGCCAGCAGGAGAAATGGCTTGTTAATTCTCTGTTAGAGTTAAGTTAATCTTGCTTAAGGTTTTGAAATAACTTACAGACAAAATATCGAGAGGTTTCTCCTGTTGGCTCTAGTGAGAACTGACACGAGAAGGCCGCAGAATTAATAGGATTTGATAACTGCCCTGTGTTTGTCCGTTTTGTCGTTGTTGTTGTTGTTGTTTTTTAGGCATTTGAAGATCGTCACATGACCAGATCAGGATCATTACTGATCGAGTAATTTTTACCAGACCCAACACGAGAAAGGGCTCCTTATTCGCTGTTCGACTTAAGATGTTCTTAGTTGAAATCAAAACGTCCAGTAGGATCAGTTTAAGTCCAACAGTGAATATCGAGCCACATTCTGTAAAATTACCAGATCAGTAATTATCTCATCCCTTCCAGGAGCCTTTGAAAAGCGGTCTTTGTCATTTGGACTATCGCAGAGCAATTATTGTTGCACATACAAACTACGTGGATCGAGAAAGATTCCGCATACCTTAGTTGTTTGCCGTGCACCCAGCGTTAGCCATAGCGCCATAGAGAGTGAGGGACAATTTTGCTAGGTAAATCCCATAGGAAATTCCTAGTATCTTTTACATGCAACAATCGACATGAGCACGAGACATCACAGTACCCTTCTCTTCCCGAAAATGCCAGGGGTGGCTGAGGCCGAACTCGAACCCAGGGGGACCCCTGGCACTTGAGACGGTCAAGCTAACCAACTGGCTACCTTGCCCCAGATTCCGTATACTATCCCCCTGATTGTTCCGGATCAGCTTTGCTTTTGCCTGCGCCCATGTGACCAAACTATCCCCCTCACTTTGGTATCGGTAATGGTTGGGTGTTATTTAAGATAAAACTAGCCATTTCGTTTGGTTCCCTTCTGTCTGGCAGCAAAGGCCAACCCACGATCCGTTTATTTTAAAACAAGTTCAGTACCTTCCTAAAGCACCGAACAGAGCGAACAGAACGCACCACTGTTAGAGACAGTTTGGCTTCAAACTTGACGTCGCGCGTGCGCAGTGATGCTGCGTCAGCCGTTCAGTACCTTCCTAAACTACTCTTTGAAAGATGCTGTGTTCTGACGATACACATCTGTGTGTACCGGTACAGCCAACACAATGAGTTGTGTACTACCAGTACACAGTTTGTGTAGTGGCAGTACACATGCTTTGTACGGAAGAATGTGTTCTGCCGCTACACAAAGTGTGTACTGCTAGTACACAACTTGTGTGTTGGCTGTGCTGGTACACACAGATGTGTTCTGGCAGAACACAGTGTTTTCAGAGAGTACAATACAGCTCAACAAGCTGAGCTGAGTATTCGATACGTCATACCTTCACCGCGGCCAGACCTGGCAAATGGATTTGACCAGGATTGGCTAATAGATGTGACCAGGCGAGAGCAACGCCAAATTTTGCAAACCATCTCAGGGAGGTGGTTTGCTGGGGTGGAGGTTTGAGCATGCGCGAGGTAACAGTTTTGAAGAAACAGATTCATCGCTGACGATGTTGACATCAATCAAGCCGCATCAACACGGCTATTAGCAAGAAATGAGCCAAACTGTCTCCAACAGTGGTGCGTGTGGTTCGCTCTGTTTGGTCGTTTAGGAAGGTTCCGGCATTTGGGACGCATCGCAATACAACCAGCAGCAGGTGAAAGCGACGTTCAACCTAACACAGAAAATTCTCCTGAGGAGTGAAGCGGATTGAAGATGACCTTCTTATCCTATGCTTGTGCAAGTCTGACTGCACTGATATACAGTCTACGTATAACCAAGTTTTTGAACCCCTTACACGATTTATTTCAAATTTTCGACATGCATTCTACGTCCAACTTGTGAATTTAATTTTGTAAATCGAAAAATTATGTAAGTGACTGCGGGCTATCTGTCAAATTCGGAAAACTAAACGGACACAAATATTCAGGATATTGGTCAGGAATTACTGTGCAAGGGATGTGATGCAAAGACTTGGGGGGGGGGGAGGCAAAAAACAAAAACTGTTTGGCACGTTAGCCATAGCGTCAGAAGGAGAAAGGGACAACTTTTGCTCGGTAAATCTCTAGGATCTTTTACACGCCACAGTCGACATGAGCATGAGGCCGTCTCTTCCCGACAATTCCAGGGGTTGGCTGAACCCGGGGCCACTGCCACACGATAAGGTCATGCTAACCATCAGGCCACAATGCCACTTCCGTCCAAACATGGGAGGCACGACACAAAATTATATTTTTCCCCAATAATATTTTAAAAACTCGATACTCTTTCAACAAAACAAATTCAGTGGCTGGAATAACCATCATACAACCATAGTCATCGCGGCTGTGCGGTGAGAGGGCCAGCCTGGTTGCTGGAGGTTTGCGTATCTGGTAGGGATAGTCCAATATTGATATCGGTATCGGTATAATCTGTATTTATCGTTTGTTTTTTTTGCCATATCGGTATCGGACCTCTGTAAGGCTACCGATACAGATATTCGTTACGCCACGAAACAAAACAGTCTTCCCTGCAGAACTCGATAGCTAGTTCGGCAAAAGCAACAACCAAATGAGAAAACCAAAGCTATTTGTTCAATTGTAATGAAAATGTACCACATAATAGTTCTGACGCTCGTAAGTTTTACAACGACCTACTTAAAATCTGAGAAGATGAATGTACTGAAGCCATAAGTAGCAATAAGAGAAAAAAAATACTATTATTGCTGCACAGAACGTTTTGGATAATCTTAGCAGACTGGGACCCATGCAAAATCAGAAACTGAAGTTGCATTTGTATGGAAATTAAATTTTTAGTGGTGTATTTTTTATTATTATCGGTATCGGCATCTGTATCGGTTAAGATCGGTCGGATCGGTTTACCCTTCATCGGTATTGGATCGTATCGGTAAAAAGTCATATCGGCCGATCCATAGTATCTGGTTCAACCCCTGGAAAGGGGATCTTGGCAAAGTTCCCGCCAGGGTAGCGTGAGAGGCTACCATGCTCCTTCAGCGGCTATGGGAACTATTCTCGCAAATTCTGGACAATCTTTCGCGCCTACGATGATCGGAGGTTTCCCGTATCGAATCCCTGGGTTGGCACCTCTCTTTACCAGATATTTCTTCTTCTCTAAAAAGTCTGGTAATGTTCAAAATTGAGCCGGTTCAGCCACACAAGCATTCAAAAGAAATTAATTTGTATTTTAAATAATTAAAAAAAAAAAAACTCTTCATTTTATAAATTAATAAGTTGTGCCTAAAAAGGTTCGCGAGCGTCCGAGTTGGACTGGGTTGGGTTAGGTTAGGTTTAAGAATGCAATGTCAGTTTCGCTATTAAACATGGCGGTTGTGAACCTGTACGATCCGTGCATCGATATATTTTGGTTTTATCAATTCATACTCGTTACATTTGTGACGGGAAATCCAACCCAATTAAATACCGCAGACAAATTTAAATGTAGAAATCGAATTAACGAAATAACAACAATATCGATAATTCGTTCCATATTGATAAAAAAAAAGGTAAGATACGATAACCGACCACATTTTTATCGCGATATTACCGATAATCGTGCCACCCCTACCTCAAACGGCATAAGACGACCTATGCAAATGTTTTAAACTATTGGTTTTGTACTCCAGGAACACTTAAAGAGTCCTATAATTGTTATAATCACGCGCAAATGTATAAATTCTATATATTTTAAAATATTCACAAAGCTCAAGGCATATCGAGTCTATAAGTCCTGCGGTCGGATTTTTACAAATATCTACAATCAATTTCACCCATCCATCTACCGATCGATCTTCAAAAACACTTTTATTATTTATTATTGCAATTTTACAACAGTCTGGGGGAGGTCTTTTTCCGATAGCCCTAAGAGATTCCACACACAAAATGCGAGGTAAAAGAGGCGTATATCTTTTACACTGATTGCCACCAATTGACGTCTTAAACGTGTCGGTCCAGTATTCCTAATTGCCACGTTCTTCGAAGCCCCGGGACTCAGGCAAACCCACTCAGCGTCCACTCACGCTATTAGGAATCGTGGCCTCTCTAACATAGATCAACCCGGTTTGGTGTTTTGTGATCATTTCATACGTATATCGTATCGAACCTTGAGGAAGGCAAGTTTGGATTTGCCTTGAATTTTACTGGTTGTTCGTGAGTGGAGTAAATTCCGCAATTTTAAGTGTGATTTTTTTAAAGTATATTTTTATCACACATTTAAGCTGCTAAACGTTAATTAAAAGGTTCTCAAGAGCGCATGCATGTTTTTTTTTCTTAGCACATGAAACTTTTTTTATGACATTGTCTAAAAACAATTCCAATCACTAGGGAAAGTCCCATATTGATATCGGTATCGGTTAATCTGTATTTATCGGTACAGATATTTGTTAAGCCAAGAAACGCAACAGTTTTCCGTGCAACACTGACACCAAGCACGGCAAAAGCAATAACCAAGTGAGAAAAGCAAAGCCATTTGCTCAGTTTGTAATGAAAATGTAGCACGTGACAGTTCCAATGATCTAAGTTTTACAACCACCAAGTAAAATCTAACTGAGAAGATGAAATGTACTGACGCCATAAGTAGGAATACGAGTAAAAATGCTGTTATTGCTGCACAGAACGTTTTGGATAATCTCAACAGTTGGAACCCATGCAAAACCAGAAACCGAATTTGCCTTTTAAACCGAATTTAAACTTTTAGTCGTGAATTTTTATTATTATTATCGGCATCGACTTCGGTATTGGTATCGTATCGTATCTTGCGGTTTACCCTTCATCGGTATCGTACCGCATCGGTAAAAAGTCATATCGGCCGATCCCTATACCAACCACGCATCAGCACTTTCACCAAACACTTTCTGGAGCCGATGACCACGTCAGCTCAGCTCCTTGCTTCATTTACAAGATGGCCTCGAAACGATTCTACGGACTGTTCAGAGGCATGTCACAACTAAAAAGTTGGATTAATGGACCGACTTTTATCAAATGTTCAACCTTTGCACGATAATCCTGGCATCAAAACATCGAAATAGAATAAAAACAGAAATAGACGATACAACGGGCATCCACGCATCCAAAGACTCGGGCGGCAGGCGTTAAGTGGAAGAAGTGCCACCATGATTACCGTTGTTTTTTTTTTCCCGAACGAGGGAGGAAACCGGAGTATCCGGAAGAACGTAGATATTGTACTCCACAACAAAACCTAAGCTAACGATTTTGTTTTGTTTGATAAAATAAAAAGCCGACGTACGCATCTGAAAAATCACTAGTAAAAAGTGTTAAAAAATTTTTTTTTAAACGCTGCCCGCGCGCGTGAATTTTTTTTTAGTACCACTCTTGAGAACCATTTACTTTATAACAGCCTTATGTCATGACATACACAAGACCTAAATATCAAGAAATATAAATTTCCTTGCTGTTTAGGTCTTGTTTGTAGACCATGCTTATCTAAAGAGTTGCATGGTTTAGGAAAGTTTAAGAATGGCGAACGCGCCTATATAAACATGCTAAGGATGGAAATTTTAGTACACCTAATCGAACCTAGTGGTCACCAGGGAATACACTTGTGATATTCTGATCTCTCAACGACCTCTGGAAGAATTACTTTACTTGGCCTAGCTTGGCTTTCCTATAGGTAACTAAATATTGCTTAGGCAATTTTTCCAAATGCAAATTATACGTACAATTACTAAAATATAGGCGTAATATCACATAAATATAGGCCTAATCAAACAAATATAGGCATAATCACACAGAAATAGGCATAATCACACAAATGTAGGCCTACTCACACAAATGCAGGTGTAATGACACAAATATAACGGGTTTTCACCAAATAATTTGTGCCCTCTCTCCTTCCAGTGAGGGGGGTCTGGGGAAGCGTTGTGAGCTTCCCCAGCAGGGTACGGGAGGAACCCCCGGAAGCTAATGTATTTTAGTCTATTTTGGGAACATTTCTTGTCTCTGGTGAGTACTCGCTGTACTGAAAACTCAAATAAACCTAATAAATATTTAAAAAATGCGCCTCTTCAAAAACCCGAAAGGGGTTTGTTCCTTCAATTCTGACCCGGTTTTCCCCCTCCCCCTCCCCCAAAAGCACTGCGTGATTCCAGAGAAACAATTTGAAAAATAGAAGGAAAAAAGCCCAAAAAGCAGAAATGTTTGAAAAACCTCGAAATTTAAAAAAAGTATAAAAAGCGCGTGTGGCAAGCCTGGAGTCATATATGCATGAGAAAACTGACGAGAAATTCTAAAATCGGCCATCTTTGTTGAGCAGAGATGGATTGAACCATGAGTTAGCAGGTCGGGTCGCATTTTTATCGTGGGTCAAGTAAGTCATGTGTCAAGACCACTCACCCACCGACCCAAAACAGAGGCAGGGCGAGGGGAGAGGGGGAAGAAATGCATCTTTTGCATTAAAGCAACAAACGGAAACAATTAGAAGGTTTAAAAAGTCATGGAATGATGGTCCGTGAAAGGATTGACAATCTTTACGAAGACTAGTGAGCGCGAGGGGGGAGGAGGAGGGGGGGGGGGTACATAAATATACCTGTATGTATCACCAACCTGTCCGTTTAACATAGACTTTTCTAGGCTTCCCCCACCCCCACAGATTGTCTTTATGACGACCTTTTTCTATGACTTTTGGGAAGCCTTCTAATTAAAGCTTTTGTTTTATTAAGAATAACACAAGGGCAAAAGAAGCACGGTGGTTCAAATTTTCTTCTTGATCGAGTGGGTCACAGGTCGGAAAAAGTGATCCGCTTCCATCTCTGTTGTAGGGTTAATTCGACGATTCACAATGTAACACCTATTTATCGACGATCAGCACATGACGACTCGAAGAAAGATATTAAGTAAAATCGTTGAGCTGTAGAAATTGGCAAATCTTATTTTTGAATAATCAATTTAGCATCGGCATAAGATAGGAGGAAGGAAACAGATCGGGCAAAGCTGATCCTATGCGAGCATGAGTGCACGTAGGAGATGACGTCATTGATGGGTGGGGCGCCAAAAGCGGTGACTTTTGAGACCACCCTCACCTCTGGTTGGCGTCAAGAAATTAAAATGTCGCCTCCACCTTAGTCAGGTATGTTGTCATCTTCGAAAAGGAATATGTCGCCTCCTACGACGAGCGACATATATCACTTCCTTCAGAATCCCATTACCAGTGGTGAAATTTACCAGATTTCGAGGGGGGCGAGGGGTTATCGTCCAACTGGAAAATAGCATAATTGGAAAAACGTGTACAGTATAACGGAAAATTAGCAAAACACGAAATTCGTATAATGGAAAATCGTCTAACGTCCCTGCCTCGCTCGCGCTGCGGCTATACATATGAAAACAGGAACCGCAGCTATATTATAGGGCAGTGATATGACGTAGTATTATTGTATATAACTCTATGGTAGAACCAGTAACTGGGTTAGCTGCAAGGAACACTGGAGGGTAAAAAGAAGATCGTTTTACTGAAGCCAATGCTATTAGACTGGATTTGTTAAGCCTATAACGTGCGATTTTTGTTGTTGGAGAAAACAAAGTTATTCTAAGCCTAAGAAAACCGCTCTCAAAGCGCTGTCTTGACTAAAAGTGGCGTTTTTCCCTTACATTTTAATCCAGTGCACCTTGTAGTTGTACTCTCCAAACTGTATCTCGTAGCCAAAATGACGTCATTTGACGCTGCTCTATTGTCCAGTTACACGTTTATCCATTATTCGATATTCCGTTTCGGTAATTTTCCAGGTTTTTTTTTTTTATTTCGGCAGATATTAGACAATTATCCCATTAGACGATTTTCCAGTTGGACTTTCGTCCGACGCCCCGTTTCGAGCCCCCAACTAAAGTGTCCGCGGCCTATCTTGAGTTCGCCCCAGAACGAATACAGATAATACATTGTATATTTTTGGTAGCAGAGTGCCTTGTTGATATCCAAGATGGTTACAAAAACAATGGCGGCCGTCGATCAAAGCCGCTCCCTCCAGGAAGACGTAGCCGTTCATAAATACCTGAAGGACTCAAGATACGCTGCGCACACAATAATCCGCTTTTACGTGGATTAAAGGTATTTACGTGGATTAAAGGCACATTCCACCCGGTTGTACATTTCCTGTACGACTCATTTTTCCAACATAACTTCGGACGTGCGCAACTGTTGCAAAAGTATTCATTTT
>JAHWFP010268725.1:23289-35743 GCA_023313725.1 Lithobius niger
AAAGAAGTTTGAATTTAACAAGTCTGCAGTGAACCCTTGAAATTACATTGGTGGCAGCGGTGAAGTAAGGTGTAGTTCACCTCCCCCCTTCGTCACGGAAGTAGGGTGAGGTTAGTTCACGGAAGTAAGGTGAGGTTAAAGAGGGAAATCGCAGATGGAAAGAAGGAAAGATGGAAAGATGAGTTTGCACAAGTTACTACTAGTAATGAGGTTGGAGTCAATGTCATGGTAGTGGAAGGACAGAATGGAGTGAAAGGTAAAGAGTTATACAGGCGATCTCAGGTGTGGGATTCAGGAGGGAAACCTGGGAATGTCACGAGCAGACAAGTACACGAGGAAGCTATTGGTGGCCCTCTGTCTGCAAGGGTAAAGCAAAAGTGTAGGTGCCTAGTTGTAGTGAAAGTGGAAGCAAAATCTGCTTTATTGGTTATAAACACGAAGAAAAAAGTCAAGTCTAGGTTAGGATTGACTGGTGATGGCTTGCACATGTTAAATAACTATGCAAAGTTAATATTGCCTTTAGCTGTCAGTGTGAACAAAGGGGCACCAGACAAAGTGGGAGGGGGCAGCAGTTGCGGGAAAGCTTTTCACAAGCTGCAGTGTGCGCTTGCTTCTCCCAAAGTGTTGTTGAATTCTGTGTCTGACGAAGTTTTCTTGTTGTTGTTAACATGCAAGGTTTACAGTGTTATTGTTAGCATTGTTTGGATATGTGTTGCATGCTTACTTTTTTGCTGGGGAAAGGGGGACAAACGCCCTAATACTGAGTGTAGGGGGGTTTGCCATGGCAAAAATGTATTTTCTCCAGTGGTGAACAGTACTTTTGCGTTGGATCCAGGGAGGTGGATTGTTGTGTGTGGTATTTTGTGGTATGGTGTGTTTAGGGTGGCAAGAGAAGAGATGGAGCGAAAAGAAAGTTTTTTTTTGAAGGCTTTCTTGTGGTGTGTTGTAAGCATAAGTGGATGGATTGCTCGTTAAAGAGAGAGTTTCCTGAGTGCTGCAGAGTGTAAAATTGGTGTGTCGTGTTTGGTGTGTCAGTGGGCCGTTTGGTATTGAGATGGTCCTGTTGCCGTGTTGTGGACGTGGAGTGGTGTTGTGGAGTGCAGTGGTGTGTAGCAATGTGCAGAAGAGAGCGGCGGTGTGCAGCAGTGTGCAGAGGTGGCAGTGTGCAAAATGTGTTGTGCAGTGTTGGTGAGTTGTGCAGTGCAGCCAAAGTGCGGTGATGTGTTTGTGCTCAGAGGGTTGGAGATTGTTCTTTGCCTTCTGTACAGCGTTCCTGGTGATATGCATCACTAGTGGCCTGCACTTACCGTGATTTGTTGTGGACGAATCACAGCGTTGGGTTGGAGGTGTAAAGTTGCCATCTCTTGCTTGCTGTCTTGACCGTAATTACCTAATGACTATAATTAGGGCTAATTACGTCGTTCTATTCGAACGCTGCAAAGATACATTTGCCAAGTGTGGTATGCGGGCCTTTAGCTACAATTTCCACGTGCGAGACACGTGCGTTCCTTTTACCGAAAGTGTTTCCATTTTTGTAGCGAGAACTAGCCCTTATATTGAAGATGGTTTGGCGCGAAGGGAGGTCTTTCCCAACAAGAACGCAACAAGGACAGAACTCTATGCACGAACTGTCTTGTTGGACAATTTCTCGATTCATGTGCGGATTGTTAAATGTTTATTTTTTGTAAATTGCGTTATGTCTAAGGAAGAAGTAAAGAAGTTTGAATTTAACAAGTCTGCAGTGAACCCTTGAAATTACAACCATGTATTTGTTATTGTAAATATTACGACGCTCTGTTCGTTTTATAAAGAAGATTTTATCATTTTTACCGCTTTAGTGTGTAAAAACCAAGCATTAACGAGGTCCAACCCAACAAGGAGTTAAGACTTCCTGTAACAGAAATAAAATAAAAAATAAATTCTTTACAACCGAAATCGTATTTTTAAGGAGCAAATAACCTGCTATATATGAAAAACTTCAGAGGGCATGGATCGAATGCGTTCTTTGATAATTTATGAGTGGGGGGATCTGGCTTAGGACTCGGCCAGGGCTCGTTTGTTTGTTTCTGCGCTCTGGCATACTCCCCCAAATAAAGTGGTGGCGTTCGTTTACACTACCAATGACACAGGAATGGTCATAAACCTTCATTCCTCTTTATGGCACCCAAACTAAACCAATAGACTTAACAAATCAGCTGTTTGCGTTTAATTACTTCGGGAGTTTTCAGCTCGTTTTAATGCACAAATACAATGCAATACGGACGAAGGCTTTTTCAAAGCTTTTCAAGCTTAATTTTAAACTAATTTCAAGTAGGACAGTAGGACTACCAAAATTACGTTTTAATTCCAGTATTTTACCAGCTGTAATTCATAAACAGATTATTTTGTGGAACTGAGAAAATTGGTAAAAGTGAGGACTCCATGCAGTGAGGACTCCACAAATTCATCAAATGCACAATGAATTTTAATTTTCGAACGTTGTGTTACTTCTTGTATGACTTTCTGGAGACTTTCTTGGGCGACTTGTCCTATTTAACTACAAAGCTGATCCATCCTGACCCATTTGGCTGTCAAGTTTGACATACCTTGACCCATCTGACTGTAAAGACTGCCATCTTGGTAAATTTGACCCATTTAACTATAAAGTTTGGTTAAGGATAGTCTTAACATCGTTCCAGGACGATAATGCAGTATGGGGGCATAGATGGAAAAATGGGTTAATTTTTCATACCAATTTCCCAATCGAATGCTGACCCACACGAAGCCAATTTGCAAATTTAACGGCAGAAAGTGTCTTAAAATCGAATCCGATCGTCTTACAGATTACTGCTTTAAATACCACACGAACTTCCATCTCTTTGATGGGCTTTGACCCGAGCTTAATATTTCGTCCATTCTGGTTTCCATATTACCTCTGCTTAAGGGAGTGTCAAATTTTAGCTTTTTTTTTTTATTATTGAGCCCATTTGAATAATTTAAGTTTCTAAACCGTTCATTAAATAGGTTCGGCTCATTCGCACCAGAGGGCGATAATTGTCGGTTCTTTCTTTGGAACTGACCGAAAAGAGGGAATGGAAAAACGCCTCACAGGCAAACCTTACGCTCCAATTACGAACCGTGACGTCCGTTTAATAAAATTGGAATAATTCCGAAATTAAGATATCAGTAAACCTGCTGAAAGAAATGGGATTTTGGACGGCCCACGCGCATTTCGTAATGATAGACTCCGACTATAGGAATGGTTGTGAGAAAATCGAATAATGGTAAGTTAAAAAAAAAATGGAGAGAAAGCCAATCTTCAAAATAAAAAATAAAAACTTGTCTTTTTCTACAGAATGTAAATTCAGTTAATACCATTCAGAGATACCATTGATGTCACGATACTGCGAAGAAAATTGATATTTTTATCGGATAGGAATCGTATCGGAACAGACTTGTCAATCCCCAGAAGTCCTCAATGAAAGTGTCAAATTCAGACAACAACACTCCGTGAAATGATTCTGTTAAAGTCATCGATATGGTAAAGATTGTTGATATCTTTCTTGTAGGATCAAATCTGTCAAATGGTTCAATGCCCAGACGTCGAAAGTGAAATTGTTACATTCAGTTAATATCACTCCTTGAACGGATTCTGTTGACGGCACCGATATGGCCAAGATTACTGATATCTTTCTTGTAGGATCAAATTTGTCAAATGGGTTAATCCCCAGACGTCGTAAGTAAAAGTATCAAATTCAGTTAATTAACAACAGTCCGTAAAATGATTCTGTTAAAGTCATCGATGTGGTAAAGATTGTTGATATCTTTCTGGTAGGATCAAATCTGTCAAATGGTTCAATCTCCAGACTACGAAAGTGAAAGTGTTACATTCAGTTGACATCACTCCGTGAACGAATTCTGTTAACGGCACAGATATGGCCAAGATTATTGATGTCTTTCTTGTAGAATCAAATCTGTCAAATAGTTCACTTCGAAAGTGAAAGTGTTCAATTCCGTTAACATCATACCGTGAACTGATTCTATTGACGTCGCCGATACGGCCAAGATTATTGGTGGTTATCTTTATC
This sequence comes from Lithobius niger, assembly GCA_023313725.1. Taxonomy (NCBI): domain Eukaryota; kingdom Metazoa; phylum Arthropoda; class Chilopoda; order Lithobiomorpha; family Lithobiidae; genus Lithobius; species Lithobius niger. The sequence continues at coordinate 27,357 of JAHWFP010268725.1, forward strand.
GGATGATTCGTGTTGGATTGGACTTGCAGGATCGAATCTGTCAGAATAGTTCAATCCCCAGACAGGCACCAACGTCGAAATAGCAAACAAGACAAATTTCTCCATTATTTCCACCAACCCGTTTAAACCGTTCACCCGATCCCCCCCCCCCTTCCTACGGGGGTGGGCCCTTTTCCCCAAAGAAAGGTGACATTTGCACGAGGGCCCACCAACGCATTTCAAATAAGACGCATGCCCTATTTCCTCAGCCATGACAGAATGCCAGACTTCATCACCTCCTCTGTGAATCACGGTCTGAGCTAGGGATACTCGAATAACCCCCTAGTTAAAAAAAAAAGGATTATTACAAGGAAATTTGTAGCTTCTCCCGATGCGTGTAACCAGACGTGGTCACCCTTCCGGTTCAATTAGACTGACAAGATGTTATGTCCCTTCTCCCCCGTCCCCCAGCCCCAAAGAGAAAGCCTAGGATTGTGGGGGGGGGGGGGTCTACCACGCTGATGCAGATGCATGGCTACTCGTCTATAGAGCAGTGACACGAAGTAGTATTACTGTGTATAACTCTATGCTGGAGCCTTAATGGGTTAGCTGCAAGGGGCACTGCAGAGAAAACAAAAGAGCGTCATACTGAAGCCGATGCTGTTAAGAGTGATTTCTTAGACCTAAAACGCGCGATTTTTGTTGTTGGAGAAAACAACGTTTAAGCCTAAGAAATCCTCTTTATATGTTATATATGTTATATGTTTAGCCGCAGCGAGCGCGGCAAATGCGAGCGAGGCACGTAATTTCAACAACAACAAAATTATTCGGCGAAGCAGTCATACACCGCGCCACACACATAATCAGACCTATTTGAAAGTGCCTTTTTTGCTCAATTTGGTGTATTGTCATGCCATGCCATGTCCCAGTTTTACCAATACCCCTAATGCGTCAGATAGGTAGAGTTATGTCCGCTTTACGTAATGACGACTATGTCACTAATGACAAATTTAGTTGATATTCCCCATAGAAAAAAAGTTATGGGTCTGTCCCTGTTTTGTGTCTTTTGGCTCTGTCCCTGTTTTACCAATTTTGGGTCTGTCCATGCCATTTTTTGAGTATATTGCCCCAAGAAAAAGGATTAAATTAATGATATTGTACCGGATAGGTAGTGTTATGTCCCCTTTACGTAATGACGTTTAAATTGAGTTGATATTCCCCATAGGAAAAAAGTTATGGGTCGTCCCTGTTTTGTGTCATGCCATGGATTTGGCTCTGTCCCGGTTTTACCAATACCCTTCAATTTGCCCAAGTGAGTCCATTTTTCGCCGTCATTAGGTACCCAGGAAAGACAAATTAGATCAAATGCGGTAATTAATTTTTTTCTTACAGTACAGCGTCATCAGAAAACCAGAATTTAAAATCCCCGAGCCTGGTGCAATCACCCAAAAAACAATTTCTCCCAAGCATCTGTACGGTAAAAGGGTTTTTCCTGGTCCCAAGCTCTCCTAAACATCCAACCTTTGGTCGAAGTGTATGGAAATCTTGGGAAAAACACATGTATACAAGATTATATTTCGGTACGCCTGCGAGTACGATGTGTATATAGGCCTACCCTATAGAACACCATGCTACACTGTTACGTTCTGAATTTTCAACAACAGGGACTGCATCAGTCTTTTTCTGGAAATTACCTAAGAGACACAATGCCAGCGGCGATACCTCTGGATACGAAAGGCGAGCTGCAAATGGTGATCAGGGTATTGGTCCTCCACCCAAGAGGATGCCAGATCGAACCGCGTTACCAACTAACGTTACACAAGGATTTGAAAAAAAAAGGATTCCTCTGGCAATTAAAAGAGTTAAAAAAGGGTAATTGTCGAGTTAACGTCCTTTTCAACTGCCAAGATTAAAGGGTAAACTTACTAAACTGTTTTTCTGTTTTACAGACCACCAGCTTCAAGGAAAAAAAAAATGAAAAAAAAAAAATACTATTAAAGTTATAAGGGTGTGACTAGTGGCATTTTTGGCAAAGATGGAATCGGAAGGGAAACTTATATTTTGACTTCGCGGGTTTTACTCGGGATTTTGTTACTTACATGTGGCGGGGAGTAAGTCACTCTTTTTCGTCATAACAGCACGACGCCTGTGAGACATTCCAACGGCAATGGTATACACAACCTTAAGAGAGAAAAAAAAATAGATGTTTAAAAATGCACGTCCATTATCACCAACACGAATTAAATTCGACCTACAACTCCATTCTCGTAAACAAAAAACCGCTGTGTAGTAATGCTATACTAATGGGAAAGTAATGCTACACATGCAACAAAAATTTAACAGTAAATCAACACTGCAACTATAAAATGGTCATACTGACTACAAATATCACCCAGTGGTGCTACCATAGGTTCCTGCTTTTTTCACATTTTTTCACGCTTACTTCCATTTTTGTTCACATTTTTCGCATACCTATATGTTTCATTTTTATCACATACCTACTTTGGACACCCATTTTATGCGCAATAACATGCATGCGATGCGTTTTAACGCGTATCACTTCTGGGCATCAAAACTAATTAAGTTTTTTTTTTCCGGTCACACAACTTTTGGTTTCAATGTTTCAAAATTAACCACGCATACAATTCTAGGCCAAAAATTAGGATGGATAATTTGTTTGTTTTTACTGAGTTTGTGAGTTTTGGCATTTCTCCACACCACTGCTCGTATTTTTCGCATTTTATCACATTTTACACATTTTTTTTATTAGCAAATTTTCACATTTTTCAGATTTTTTCACGCCGGCTGCACTCCTGGTCACCAAGTTTCACTGATTGTTCCATTTCACGGGCCAATTTTACGTAACTGTACATGTTTTAATAACGTATGTTTCTCACGCTTGCCGTATACTTGCATTGATAAAGGACGATGCTTAATTCACAAAGCGTTTAAGAACAGCTATGATGAGCGCTGAGCTGTTCGATAAATCGCAGAAAGTGCGCTTTATGCTTATAAGCTATTAAATAATTATGTCTAAGGGGATTCCTAGCAAAAATTTCAGAAAAATTTACGAAAGTGTGACACTTGTTGAGCAGCGCCACTTCGGGGAAGTGACGGCCCTTTCCGCACTATACTAGCCATATAAAAGTGCCTTTGAAAACCCACCAAGCCTAACTCAATTGGTTTGTCTCCACGTCCATCTGGAGACAGTTTGGCACCTTTAACAAACAGAAATCCCATGAGCAAACACCGCTCTGTCTCCAGTCTAAACGAGTTTGGTTGATTTTGGCGTGTAGTATTCGAAGGTGGCGACATTCAATAATTGAATCTTTAAATTTCAAATGGTTTTATTTTAGAAGCACTGGAGAGCAACTTGATAAAAAAATATATATATATAAAAAATAAATAATGAACGTCTCCACTGCTGAGCCTTAAATTTTCAGCAAATTTTTGGCATCATGGTGAGTAAAGAATAATATACTGTTGCCTATCCCAATGGCTTTGGCAAAATTGATTTATTATTCAGAAATCCCGTAGTTTGTCGCAATTTGTTTTGGTCACGTTGCCAAGAAGCAATTTCTAGAGAAAGTGCATTATGGCAGGTATGCAAAAATGAACCATAATGGCGCTTGAACCGGGAGGTGTTTCCTAAGATCGTCGTCAGAGGTCAGTCAGTAGGGTGTAGCTGTTGCCATAGCAACTCACAGATGGCATCGGGGACATCAAAGCCGAGCGCGTGGGCGTTTGCGGGGAAGGCGGCAGAACGTTCTTTGAGAAACGCCGGCACCCCGACAGAGGGTTCGCACCCAAGGAATTCAACAGATGAACAGCAACGCGCCGCCATTGTTTACCAACAATCGGAATCGGGACCGACGCCATGACAGGTGACCTACTGAGGAATGTTCAGACTAGAAAAAAGTCGTTATTTTGTAATTAAACTGAGAAAATACTTGCTTCTAGGGCAGCCGATTGCGATTTCAACCCAAAACAGCTCTATATGGGTTTACCATCAAGAGCACCAACCTGAATACATCAGTTACCAAATCTTTAGATTTCTTTAGCTGAATGAATAGTACTGTTAAAGTGCGAGGAGGGATAAATTTAATTTTTTTAAATCGCAACTCGTTTGATGTTTACGATAATTAATTAAACCGCAGTTGAAACAAGAAAGAAGCAAGCATGAGCTTCTCTGTGAGGTCTCTAATAATACAATGTCGCGGCAGTGTTTAGTCCACGTGAAACCTTACGGCTGTATTCCGCCACTGTACACGTAATTAAAATTAAAACCATCCAACTGTCAAAAAAACATCAAAGGTCATTAAAAAAAAAGGGAAAGAAACTATTGTTTAAAGTTTTATTTATTATACGTGAGTTTTTAGCATAGTGTACATCAAATTAGCGTGCGGCGTGAGACTAATAATCAAAACGTGCTTGGAGAATGTTTGGTTGTGTTTAGATCATCGCGTCACGTATTTTTGATATTGGTAAAATTGAAACAGCCGAAACGAGAATTGGAAGTAACGAGAAATAAGCAAACTAAAAGGCGTACACGCCTCACACCACTCGCCTATACTTCTTAGCCTTTTTTTCCTTAAGTAGTGACAAAATGCTAAAAAAGTAGTACTATTCTTAAATCGTCTCCTTTCCGTTTATCATCCAAGTGATGATACACAACAATTAGTTTTTTTATCAATCTATTTGACGTTCAGGAGGTATTGCAGACACCAATAACTTACCTATCACGTTCAAAATGAGAAATAGAGAATAAAAAAAGTTTTAATACAGCAGTAAGGTTTCTCGTGAAGTAAACACTGTAGCAACATTGCATTATCTGAAACTTTATTCGTATTCCTTTTCTAAAAGCCAGATTTCTACACCTTGAAATATTGATTTAATATGATAGCATTTTTCAGTCCCTACACGAGTCTTCGTCAATTAAAATTAAAAACAAAACAGTAACGGACGTAAACATCATAAACGATGTGTTGGATTGGACAGATGTAATACGCCAACGGAGATGTATATCACACACTGTAACTTTCAGTGTTGGGATAACCTTGGGTGTTGTATAGGACGGGACATTTAACCCTAACCCAGCTTAGGCCATGAAAACAGAGCCGTACTTAGAACTTTTTTCAGGAGCGGAAACTGGCCGTTTTTATGCACCTCTCCAAAGAAAAAGGGTAAAAAAATTCTTGTGGTATCCTTAACAGCCTTACGGATTTTATGATGAATTCCTCAGCACCCAACCCCCTTGAAAAAGGCAAAATATCTTCCTTATAACCACCTTTTGGTCTTTTGGCGTCAGAAAGAGAGAAAAGTGGGAAAGCAATTAAGTGCGGTAAAAAAAATATAAACTCGGTAAATTCCTTGGTAATATTATTTAATTAATGGTTAAAATTTTCCATAGTATCCGAATCGTAGTTCATTCGTGTGCGGTAACTTGCCACTGGCCTCAAAGCGCTCAATGGGTCGGCTTTGGGATACAAACGACCAAAGCAGATTGGGATTAAAGCTCCATGCCTCACTCGAGGCCAACTCTTTTGTCTCTGTCGGCCCTGCATTTAAAATAGTCCACTTAAATGAACCAGAGTAAGCACGTATGCTAACTAGAAATAGCATCCCACTTCTTCCAGTTCTACGCGTGGCCCTAGTGGCAGTTGCGGCTACTACTACCTCTGCTAAGGCTTTCGCCTTCGCAGCAGCACGAAGGCACAGCATTATCGGAGGTAGTAGTAGCCGCAACCACCGCTAGGGCCCCGCATAGCACTGGAAGAAGTGAGATGCTATATCTACAGTTAACTCTTCTGTATAGTATCGAGAAAAACTGACGTGTATCTCTTTCGGAAGTTACGTCACTTTAATGGTAAGCGAAGTGTTTGCCGCAATTATTTTCTTCCCTAAATCGTCGGAGGTCATAACGACATCGTAACTTCCACATGTTATTTTTAGTAAATGGTTCGTTTAGCCCCGACAGTTATGTAAATATGGAATTCTTTCGCTCAAGGGTCAATTAAGTTAACGCCGCGGGGGAGGAGAATTCTACACTCAACGGTGTTGGCGAGTATGGCGCCCCTACTTAGCACCCTTCAAAAACAGACCCACATTTTCATAGCCGTATTTTTCACACGGCAATTTTTTTGTCATTTTTTCTCAATTTTGTAAAACTGAGGAAGAGGTTTAAAATAACCGAGGTGTTTAACCACGTTTCCGTTTGCTTGCGTGCTAAGCAAGAACTGGTCTGTTTGTGTACCGCGCTAACTATAGGGCGGCGTTTATACTACTACTACCGCTCAGCTCTGTATTAACGGTGAAGCCCTGATCATTTCATAAAAAAAAAGGGGTTCTCAGAAATAATTTCCACTACACTAGGTGCTTAATAAACACTAGGCTACCAAACTCGTGCTAACCAAACCAAGCTTGCCTAAAACAGTAGCCGTTCTTCACATCTTAACATTTTCCCGTGACACCCACTAGAAATTTGAACAACGAGCGAGCGAGCGCTGGAAATTTCAGAGTTTGAACGCAAGACCCATTTCACCCAAATCTGCCTGTCAAAGAAAAAAATACGAGCAGCTGTACCGAATATCAATATCAGTATCGGTGACAGCCTCAATTTTCGAAAGCTCGTCCAAAACTTGACAGATTTTGACGTTCCAATTCACCGTTTTAAACAGTTTTTTCGACAGTCCGAACGTGTAGTCGTTCACAAGTTGTTTTAGAAAAATCAAAAATTAAGTTCCAAAAAAGACGCTTAGAATTTACCAACGAAGTCACAAAACTGCAAATTTTTCATAAGCATCAAATATTATCCACAAATTGGTGTAAACTATACATATAAAGGAAGGAGAAAAACCAGCCACACAGCAAAAACCACACAGTAAAACTAACGCCTTTATGAACTTACGTTTCGTCGAAGCAGCGTAACCCAGATTCGAACTGGCAATCCAATCCGGTCCCAGATCACTGACATAACGTCTTATCGACACGCCCACTCCTCCAATGGCTTTAGAATTTTGCAAAGATCACTCACTGAACCAGTGGAGGTGTGGGCGTGTCTTTAAATAAATACGGATGCAAACCTATTTACGTTGCCTTTTGGACTTAAATGTCAGACTGCCTGAGTGGAGAATCGAAACCAACACCCTTTGAAACCAAAGGCCGGAGTCCTACCCGCTCAGCCATACTGACATGGCCCGAGTGGTAGGACTCCAGCCTTTGGTTTCAAAGGTCGTGGGTTCGATTCCCCACTCAGGCAGTCTGATATTTAAGTTCAAAAGCCAACGTAAATAGGTTTGCATCCGTATTTATTTAACACTTATCGAGCCCAGTTGGCTTTCTGTCCCGTTTTTAGGCGTGTCTTTAAAGGCGCTGTGTCAGTGATCTGGAGACGGAATGGATTGCTAGTTCGAATTCGAATCCGGCTCAATCAACTCCAATGAAACGTAAGTGCATAAAGATGGCTTATACTGTACTACGTCATTTCTAGCATATGATTTTCGATATTCGGCTTGCTATTCTCGTTCTTTACGTAATCATTTTCCTCGATAAGCAAATCAAGCTAGTAAAGCTAATTTTGCAAAGCTCTCATGTCATATACTCCTTCCCCCCCCCCCAAAAAAAAAATTCTTATCGGTATGTAACACTCCTAATACTAGACAAATATTGGATCGGTTTAGAACGGCAAAAAGGGGTATTACTACGGCTCTGGGTGGGGATGGGGGGGGGGAGGGAGACATCAAATTGTGAGCACACAGCAGCTCCAAACCAGAGGCCCTTTTACTCGACTTAACGAATGGTAGTTGCCCATCAGAATCCAGTTTTATTCTAGCATCGTTAATGCTAGAATAAAAACAATGAAATTTGCAAAGTCCAGTATCATTCACGATTGTGGTGGCAGATATAAGAAGAGGAAGGATGTGTGGGGGGGGGGGAGGTCTAGCTGGAGCAAATTCGACCCTTTCCGGACCTAAAGAAAGGGACCCTTGTGGACGAAAGTGCGAGGCAGTAGCAGTCTGCAACCTATTTGGATGTTACCCAAGGAACTTGGACCAATTAGCGACTAGACTTAGAAATACAAGCGAGGTTTTGTTCGTTCACAATTTGAAGGAAAGGGGGAGGGGGCAGGGATGATTGAAAGTTGTTTTCAATACAGGATTTTCTTTCCGGCTCCCGTAATTAAAAATGGAGGGGGAAAAAAGTGATGGGCTGTTACAGTCAATGATGCACGGAGATGGGAAGAATTTCTTCTCGGGTATGAGATGTTGGAAATAGAATTGGTTAAATTCATTTGACGAAGGGTTGGCATCGAAATAGAATTGGTTGAATTAGTTTTTCGAATGACTGAAGAGACAGTTAACATCGGGACTATTTTTTTTTTCCGCATGACATGACCAATATTTTTTTTT
>JAHWFP010268726.1:1008-21219 GCA_023313725.1 Lithobius niger
ACCATAACCACAACAACCACAACCACATCCACGACAACAACCACCACAACCACAACAACCACAACAACAACCACCACCACAACAACCACACCCACCACAACCACCATCACAACCATTACAACCACCACCACAAACACCACAACCAACACCGCAACAACAACAACAACAACCACACCAACCACAACCACCACCACAACAACAACAACCTCAACAACCACAACGACAACAACCATAACATCCACAACATCCACAACAACAACAACAACAACAACAACAACCACAATAACCACAATAACCACAACAACAACAACCACAACCACAAAAACCACAACAATGACTACAACCACTGCAACCACAACCACTACAACCACCACAACCACAACAACAACAACAACCACAAACTTCACCACAACAACAACCACAACCACCACCACAACCACCACTACAACAACCATAACCACCAAAACCACTACCACAACAACAACAACAATCACAACAACTACAACCACCACAACAACAACCACAACAACCACAACAACAACAACAACAACAACAAATGCTATGATGTGACGCCGAACGGTTCGACTGTTGTCATTAAAATTTGTAATGTAATGAAATAGTTACGACACAACCCCCAAATATCGAATTTCGTTGGTCTATGTGAATTCTGGGCAAAACTATAGGTTGACATTTAACACGGAAGTTCATCTGAGACTTACCTAAGAACCGCTATTGCGGCCCTTGATTATTGCTAACTGGCTTGGACAGTATTATAGCAGAAAATCGATATGTGAATCTAGTCAGGAAACTGGAAGGAAAGAAGAAGGAATACTTCGACTTCTCCGCCTTCCCCAAAGATCATACTCTGTATGACAAATGCAATCGAGTGGTAATAGGCAAACTGAAAAACGAGATGGGCAGTGCTAATGCAGAAGAGTTTGTAGACTTTAGAGCCAAGTGCCATGCATACTGCATTGGGGACAAAGACACCCTGAGAAGTACAGGCGTTCGAAAGCAATCATCAAGAAAAAGCTATAGTTTGAAAGGTTTAAGAAGGTACTCTTTAGGAAGATAGAGAGAATGAAAGTACAGGTAATCCAGTTCTATTCGAGCGCACACAAGGTTACCACTGAAACATCTGTGAAAGTGGCTTGCACTTCCAATGACACGAAACGTGTGGTTTTGGAAAATAAGATTCACAGTAGGGCGCATTTCTATGTCGAACCACTACGATGTGATAGTCCAGAAGTGGTTATTATAGACGACAGTCATATGGAACCCACAACTACCGAAAGCTCTCGACAGCATCAGCAAGACGATGGTGATGATGTTAGTGGAGGAGGTGAAAGCAAAGCTGTGGATTAAAAAAATGTAAATTAAAAAAAGTGTTTCCTTAAGAATGGTGACGCTATATATCAGTCTTGTTTTGTTTTGTATTTTCTACTTTTAAGCAAGATTTGTAGGTTTCTTATCGAGCCAAGTATTAAACCTATCATCAAATCACATCCATTTGGCGAGGTAATACATCTTTGTGCCTGCGCTTATTCGTTTTCATCACTGTTTCCATGAGAAATAAGTCTTTAACATTAGTCTTCTGCAAATCTAGTGTATAAAAGGTTGCTCGATACTCTCACCTAACTGGTAAACTTTACGATATCAGGGTGGAGTGGTTGGAATCAAATGAGATTTCTCTAAGAGTTCATTCGTTCAGTTTTGCGTGTACCCTTTGTCAAATACTAATTTTGCGATGGTCGCCCTGACGTTATCACACACTTGGTATGTGAACCATTGTTTAGCAGCCTGCTCCGAATTTTGGATTCGTTTTGCTTGGTCACGTCTACAGGTTTCATCTTTATCATGGAGTGAACACTGTACCTATAATTTCGCACCACACCATCGATGATGCTCAGCCACTCGTGATTTCCTCGCAACGTGAATTGATTACAAATAATGGTCTTCAGAGTTCTGTTTAAACGTTCGACCACACTCGCACTTAGTTGTGAGTGGGTAGAATAGTTATTGATGATGTGACGTTTTATCAAAGCTTTCAAATATCTGTTTTACAACTCTTTACCTAAATCAGCTTGGACGTTTCCTATGTAGCTATTGCGACTTCGTTTCTTGATGGAGACGAAAATCTTGGTAAAAGCAGCCATGACGTCTTTTCCAGATTTTGACTTGACTTGAATACTTTACCCAATTGAAAAGCAAACTTTGAAAACATGTCCCTGCAAGTCAGTAGATACTTGTAAGCTTTATTTTCGCATGAAGATGGGATCATCTCGCCCAAATCCGCCTGTAATAAATCCCCAATTTCTTATGTAATCACTTGTCTTCTTGGGAAGTTACAACGTGGCTGTTTATGCAGCTTGTTAACTAGACCTTCCATTATGAGGTTTTGATGAACCAACTGATATTTAATTTAATTTATTTATTTAAACATCTATCGTTGCCCGATCCCTAAGTTGACTTTAGCTTTCATTGCACCAGCAACATCAGCAGCAGCGGCTCTCTCGCTCACCCTTGGTAAGGGAGAATATGTATAGAATATTACCCGTTTTCCGAGTACTGAGAGCTAACAATGTCGAGACGCGCAGCGTCGAGACATTGTTTGGATCTCAGCACGAGGAAAGCGGGTGATATCCTATTTATTACCCGGTTTTTGCCTCTCAGTCCGACGATTGTTGGCTGCGTTTGGTCACGCTCGGTGAAGTGTGTGCTCGCGCTTGGTGATTATTGCAGGGGAGCTATATTTATTGTTCCTTTTTTGGTTGGGACAAAACAAGTTATGGAGTTAGAGGTTCTATTTGATTTATCGAGTAACCATGATGAAGACAATACGGACAATATTAGCTAATCAGGTGAAGCAGCAGAAGATGCTGCTAACAAAGACGATGGTAGTAACAAAGAACAGTTAAGAGACATGTTTTTTGGTGCAACGATGAATGTTAATGAAGGTTGCAACGTTATATTCAATTTTAAGTAGCCTATAAAATGATTTATTTAGCAAACTAGCGTATTTAAAGTCTTAAACCGCATAATGCACTCGTTAATTTACCGTGGTTCATGACATTTAAATAAAAAATACTTGCTTAATATTTTTTTTATTATTTGGTTTGTGTCATTAATACCATTCCAATTGCCAGAATTCGTTAATTTGCTGTGGTTGCTGACACTTGCATAAAAAATTCTTTCGTTACTTTTTTAAAATGTATGTGTTGCCGGTCTATAATAATCAAGAATGTATCCGCCATTTTGATGCAAGAGATCGGCTCTCAGCACTGCGATGGCGGTTTCATTGTTACGCTCCTGCATCGTTACATTGTTAAAAGAGGACTGAGAGGCAAAAACCGGGTAATAAGATTTTCTTGGCTGTGGAAGCTAACCCCTTGTCTGCCATGTGTATATGGGCTAAATTATCGCCATGCATTACTATGCATCGTCAGTATAGGACATGTCGTGTTTTTTACAAGCTTCGTCGATAGTATTGATCCGTACGTCTCCTCTAGCCAGTCTATTACAGAGATACTATACTTATAGAGATACGACATGACCAATCGCCGACTATGGTAGAGCGCAACACGCCTGGAAGCGGCCGCAAAGCCCGCTGTCTACTAATGCTATCTAGCGATAATCCTGGGCTGCGCCAACGACAACGTATAAACAAGCGCAGAAGGGAAATGTAGCTAGGAAAGCTGTGTATTCAAATCACAAATCAGCCAAGTTACTAATTTAAAGCAAAAAATTTTGCATTTATAGAATACGAAGGTATCATTTAACAAATCTGCCAGAATACTTTATTTAATTTTCTGTCCGCCAAGCTTAAAATTAATGAACGTCTAAAAGTTTTTTTTTCTTTATAATATTTTTGTTGTTTATCTTTGTTTTTGCCAGGCCTACGTCTGGTTAGTGCGTGGCACTGTAGAAACAAACAATTTTTTTATTTATTTGTTTTTTATTTATTTATTTTTTTGGGGGGGAGGGTGAGTTATTAAAGTATTGCGTTTCGTTACTTACCAGGTGAGAAGATTTTTTACTTCAACCTTACATTTACAGTATTTTATTTTATAAAAACTTCCAAATTTAGGTCTACACATGTGCTGGATCACACGGCCTACCAAGGAACAGCTGGCCAGAAATGCAACGTTCTACAGCAATATTTAATGCTAGCTGTACCCCGATCTAGCTAGTTCTGGCATGCACGAACCCCCCCTCCCCGTCTCCTCCCCACACATTATGTTGTCAGATTAACCACCTGCGGCCTGCCTGGCTGTCTTGAGTTTGCTTCGTGCATGATCATGAGTTTGCTGTGTGTATCCCGACCTAAGCGTATTATATACATAAAATACACATCACTAATTGCATTAAACTTAAAAAAAAAAAATCAATTTTCCATGGAGGTGATTGATAACACATAAAATATATAGCATTTCTGACCAATCTGTTTCGAAAGTAGGAAGTTTTGTGTCTCCCCCCCCCCCCCCCCCCCCCGTGTACATTCTGTAAGAATGGCATGCAATCAGAACAATGGGGGGATAGGCTAAACATCCTAAGCCTCCCTAATCAAAACTGCCAGAAAGAATGGCATGCAATCAAAACAATTGGGGGGGGGGATAGGCTAAACAAAAGAATCCTTTCGACAGTTCGGGGCAAATCTTTCGGGAACGAAAAGTCCGAACACATCTATTCATTATCTGTCATGCACGGAGGCATTTTTTAGGGGAAAGGTGGGGGGGAGGGGATTAACATCCTCATACATTTAGAATGCTTAGCGTATTAGAAACCCCCCCCATTAACAACGAATTTATATTTCAGTTTCTCTAGGAATAGGGGAAAAAAGTTTAGCGTAGGCCCCAATTGACAATATATTTTTTAGTATATTTCGCTGGTGCTGAACCATAGCCAACCTACCTGTTGGCACACCATTAAACCTAACCCCCACCCCTGTACACAAGGAGATATTTCATAGGTGGCGAACTCAGTCATGACAACCAATCCAAATGCAGTAAAATTAATGGGATTGGGCTTACATTCTTTCCGCGGCATCAGTGAAAAAGGAGAAGCATGTTCATTTATGGCACGGTGGCAATGTAGAGGGCGAGCGTGTTCATTCTTTGCATGACAGCAATGAAAAAGGGTAGCGGCCGCCAGTGTAAAGGGTAATGTTGATTATTAGTAACAATCAGTTGCAAACTAAATGCTACGATATGTATTGTTGACGGAAAACTCTTGGGAACCAACCGAAGCAAACATCAGTGCGATAACAAACGGGACAGTGTACCAACATCGCGTCCTTCTACGGACGAGCCAGTCATTTAAAAATTTTTTTTAGCTAGACTTTTGACTTGCTGCAGTTGATGGCACGATAATAAACACTTTATGATGACCTTTAACACGCAGCTGATTTGACGTTACGATTTGATCGCGAGGTTTTATGTTGATAGACCAAAGAGACTGGCAGCATGGCTTCGGGCCACTATGCCCTCAGTAAATTTAGTTCAATTCAATTCAAAGCGATGGCTTGTCTACGCGAGCCACTGAGCCACTGTTTATCATTCATTAAACCATTGTAAACAGCAGTAATGGTCATAGCTTAACAATCAAATCAAATCATTATTTTAACAGTAAAATAAACTAAGTTAAAACATCGCGATCAAGTTATAACGTGAAACCGGCAGCTTGTTACCTTGAGAGCCACTAGTTGCCCATGATCATCGAGCTAGGGCGCGGCGGTCGCTCCGTATTTTTCCCAGCATACACCTCGCACAAGACGTGTTGCTCGATCGCGGCCTATGTTGTATCTCTATAAGTTTAGTATCTCTGGTCTGTTACTCAGTTTCATATCAGTTCCACAAAATTTTATCCTGGGTTACGTAGTTCAATTGGCAAGTTATTTATCAACGTGTTTAACTGACCCGAACCCTTTGTATTCCTTGTAGGAACCTTAGACGGTTTGGTATACAATTTGCCATGCAGCTTTTGAAACTTCGACTTGTTTGTCCAACACACTTCGCATTTGCTCTTCAGGAGTTGTCGTTTATTCGATGTTGTGACGATAACTGAGTCGACAGTACTAGTAACTAGCTTACACTTGAAGCAGAACGTTTTAAAGTATTTGTTGTTTTATTAAGGTAAAAAAAGTAATTAATAATTGTTGTTGTATTAGCTTTAAAAAAATTTGTATAAAGAAAAATCAGTCCTTTCCTACATCTAGATGGTGTTCGTCGTCGTTTCCATCTTCTGCATGACATTGCTCGTCAATTGGGCGATAAGTCTGTCCTCCTGTCTGGTGTTTTTAAATGTTTGCAGGAGGTACAGATGTATGACAAGATTTAGATTAGAGGTTTGAATAACATCTCTGTAATGTGTGGTGCAGTGGCAACCCGGACCACTGCCCTGTGACTGAGGTTGGCGCTAATGACCGAGCTGTCGACGCGCCATTAAGCCTCATTCCCCCCCTCCCCTACATTTTCATTGAAGCATTATAATACAATGAAAATCATGAACTGCGATTCCATGAACGAGACCACTTTCGAGAAAAGCAAGAAGGGAGACACACCCAAATTCCTCAAATAACTTTGGTGTATCACCTTTGGTCCGGCCGGCTGCGTCAAGACGAATATAACTCTTAATCTCGTTTCAACGATGATTTGCTCGAATGCGATAGATTATATGTATTCCATAACCTTATTTCAAAGTAAACACGAGCGGCTTAGACAGACCTTCAAAGAGAATTGTGCCGGAGTAGCCATGTTCTGTCTGAGCACGAAAGAAATACCATTACCCCGAACTGGTAAATAGCCCTGCCAACAAGGCCGTTTTCATATATGATGATTGTATGATAGAAAAGTAAAAGATAGAGAGATTTTAGATGTGAACTCTAAACTTAGAATAGTCATTCAGAACCAGGATCTATTCACCCCAGGATTTATTCAGTGGTCTTCCCCACTGATTGTGGGTGTTGGTGGATGGTTATTTCTTCTGTGGTTCTGCTGCCCACCTCCCCTCCTCACTACTTGGACGTTTTTGTTCCGGAACGTCCATGGTGTTATGGCTTTCTGCTGGGCACACGTCAAACACCTACAAAATTAGTAAAGAATGCATCAATATCACTTAAGAAAAAGCATCAATATTGTGTAGAAGAATAACATGCAAAAAACAGCCTTTCAAGAAGACGCAAATTGAACTTTCACTGGGGGGGGGGGGGAAGCCGTGCCTCTGCTTCTGCAACATTTTTTTTTTCAAAATTTGGATCGTCCTGAAGACGTCTTGGATTTTCATGGTCGTATTCCTTCACCCAGAAAGCTTGAACTCTTCATCTATAAAAGACCAAAGAAGAAATAAAGTCATTTTGAAGAAATCTTTTAAAAGCCGCCGTGTACGAAAATTTTCATGCAGTGGAAATATTGCTCTGATAATAAGACCCTTTCTTGGTTAAGTCAAATCCTAGTTTGTTGTTTTTAACCAGTTATTTATTTACTCTGGATTGGCATTGGTTTTTTAACACTACCAATCGTAACATCATGTCCAAGCAAAGTTGGTGCAGGCTTATCAGAAAAGCCATTGTAATCAATTGCCAAGAGTATGTAAATGCCCGAATGTGATGCCCGCCAAAATACTCTTGATGCCACGAATGAGCTTAGCAGCCTCCCAAGCACATGACCCAAAATCATGGTTTTAACTGGATTCTTACATAGAGGGTTAGAAACCGAAATAAAATAGAGACAGGTAGTAACCAGACAGCACAGTCTCAGCTAAGAATCTCCCAATTAGCATACCATGTATTCAGGAAGAGTGATGCCACACCTCCGTAACTTACAAATCTTTACTATGGCCAAGTGTTAGATTGTACCGGCTTTTTGTACTAGAAAAGTTTTTGTACTAGAAAGTTTGCGACTGTCAACACAATATGGTGGGCACCAGCCACACTGCTGGTAGCTCCTGTAAATTTTGTAAACAACCAGTCTGTGTGTCTAGAGAGGCAGTCTGTTGCAAGTTATGCAAGGTCCTAAGTCATGGTAAATGCACTAATTTACCTAATAACATCATTAGATCGATCGCTACCGAGGATTGTCCCGGTATTGTTTACTTCTGTCCGTATTGCTACACATCCTTCCAGTTAGTCGCACTTCAAAATCGCATCACTGGAGATCTTTTCCGAAGGTATGAAATATTACAACATAAACTTCAGTCGTTGTCTGATACTGTAAATTCTGGTTTTTCTCGTTTATTACAAGACACTAAGTCAAATCATGAAGCTCCTTTGAACTCGCGGCCGTTGCCGTCTTGCCGGCACCAACCTCCTGCTGAGAACGAAGTCTACTCGTGTGTGACGTCACGTTGCTCACTCAATACGGACGAACGATCACTAAATGATTCCAGCAAAGCAGCTACGCACGCTCGAATTGATTTGTTACCTCCAACAATCGACTCAGTGCTATTTTCAATCAAGACATCACGTACTTACTCTAATACAGTCTTGAATAATCATGTTATTTCGTCCCCTCTTTCAACCACTACGATGCTTGCTAACATAGAGTTAGATATATTATATTGTTACACCAGAGAGGGAACATTCGCGTCAAAGCCTGTCCGTGCGCAATCACCGCCGCCAGGAGCCAGGCCGGCGCCACCGTCGATTTGAGAACAACTTCGTTCGTACTAGAGGTTTGCGCTCCCAACAGCCAAATCAAACGTAACTTACGCCGCCGCTGGCAGATTCGGATCCTGTCATCGCGTTTACGTGTTAGTTAGTGTTTAAAGAGTTACTAAAAGATGAAGTGTAAATATATTTATGCTTTCGAAATAACTGAATTACTTGGAACTTGAAACAAAATTTGGCAAATTGGAAATGTTGTGCTTCATTGTGATGTGCTACATTGCTTTACATGCTAAAAATGAAATAAAAAATCAAGTTGGATTATTTCATCTTGCAACAGCAAATGTGAAGTGGAACAGTAGAGCAAAGGGAGGGAGCGGGGTGGTAAGGGGCAGCCCCTCACCTCCCCCTCTTACCCCCCCCCAAAAAAAAAACTAACAAAACGAGCTGATTGGGAAAAAAAATCGCGTCAAGCCGATTGGGAAAACGGTTATTTGCTATTTTCTTCAAAACTTTGATGAAACCATACATGACGTATAGGACCGGTCATTATATCGCCGGGGGGGGGGGGGGGGGCATGAAGTTTTTGGACCCTCTCAAGGAGAGATCGTAAATTTTTCAGATCCAGTCAAGGGAGGGGAGGGGGGCCAAAAACAGACTGACCAACTGGAAGAAAAAGTCATTTTCTGACCTCAAAAATGGCACTGTCAGCTGTCAAAATTTCTATAAACGCTTCAACCCCACCATCATCTCAGTGTTTACAAGGTTTTGAAGCTTTTAGTACCATTACTGCAAGTATAGTTTTTACAAAGAACTTCGTAAAAAAGTCTTGGCACCTGGTTTCTTGGCTTCTTCGGTTTTTCAGGTGCTTACTATGTTACGGATGTGGGCCGTCCAGCAAAAAGTGTGCTCATCATACTTGTATGAATCTCGACAAGACGTGGGCGTAAGGAATATTTTATAGAACATGTTTAATCCAACATGTCTTTTCGTTAAAAACGAGACATGCTCTCAGTGTGGAGAGCTATTTATTTATTTGGCTACAGCATTAATCTTGGCTACAGGATTCATCAGCAGACAGTCGCTACAGGTATACGAAAAGCGCAATTTTTTTTTTTGGGTGGGGGCGGGGATACATTATTTTTGTATCTTGATTGGGGGAGGGTCATCAAAAATGTGTAATCACATTTTCACCCCCCCCCCCCCGGGGCTATAAAGAATGACTGGTCTCTAAAGCAAGAATAAATAAATACATTAAAATTAAGGTGGTCACACGTTTTCTAGTAGGGGTGCAAAGCGAGGCGTAAAATTTGAACCTAAAGAAAAATTTGAAACATTTTTTTTACATTACTGATATGTCAAGTGAAGTTATTCTTCGCTGTAGGTTATAACAAGTAATAAAATTCGTGTTCTGTGTCGTCTGCTTCCGTCTTTATGCTTGTTGCATCGTCTGCTTTTATTTTTCTATCAGCTCAAGATGTGTATTTCGACATATTATTAGGAAGTTAATTTCAGCCGTTTCAAACCTGACCAAACTAAAAATGTTAGATTGCAATACCGCGACTTAGTTTAATCAAGTCGCGGTTTGCTTACCTCTTATATTGAAATTAACGCACGCAAATACAACGAAATCGACACACGCCTTTTTCTCAATGGGTTCGCCATCTTGGAAATCCGATGCGGACAAGTAAAGCTGAAAGAGCCATCCCCCTGCTTGCTAACAGCCCATCCTCTTCCTCTCTGCCAAAGCGCATACTGCCTCTAGACAGTGGCGCCCTCCTTCCAGAGATTCCTGCTGTGCAAATCACCACTGATCTCAACTCGGCGGCAACAACTGGACTGCTCTCGTTAGTATCGGTGCCCAGATCAAAAACTAAACCAGACTCGGCGCCAGTGATTATTGAAAGTACAGAAGATAAGCATGTTTCGTTGGCTTCTCCATTACATCTCCAGCTTCCTATTGACTATGGTACTCCCTCTCAACTCGAAATACCAAACTGTCATTCGACCACTGATCTCAATTCAGAGGATGGGTTTCGAACATTTGTATCGAAAAGTGAGTTCAACAGGCAAAAGAAACGTGCAAACCGTGATAATACGAATTGTGCTGCCCTTAATTCATGCTTTCCCAACAGTTCAAACGTCAGTAATTCCTCACCCAGCTTTACTAACACCTCAACAAATTTCCTCCCAAAACAAACGACTTTCCATGCGGCCTCCACTCAAGCTGTTAAAATTTTTGTCGGTGCCCTTCATCCGAACACCACAAAAGAGACTATTATCAGTAGGATACATAAGTCTTTAAACATCAGAATTGGATGCTTCCAGTTACGGACGAAACACCCATCTTATCCTCCTTCTGCATCACGACGAATGAGGAATCTTGCGATATCATTATGTGCTCCAACACTATGGCCCCGCTATGCAAAGATTATGCATTTTATTGGTAGACCACGCAAGCCTACTACTTTCAGGTCGCAGAACAGGAGTACGGGGGCCACTTCTTTCAGCAGTAAGACCCAGTCTACCCTTGACCGGTTCCTTAAACCAATGCTTCCGCATCAGCCAAGTGACGGTCCTCAAGTGGATGCAATTGATAATCCTCAACACCAAGGCCTTGATACCCCGGCTCCTCAAGCCTGCAATGAGGCCATATCTTCAAACGTCACCCTCCGAAAAACACAAAAGATGTCTGTCAAGGAGGTGCCGACACCTTCCACTGAGCCTGAACCGAAAGACGACTCCACTTCATGGTACGACGTCTAATGTAATGAGGATGGTGTTTTGAATGAGGACGACCCCAAAGCCTTTCATGTACCTAAGGAGGATGGCGAACTTCATCAATCCATTCAAGTATGTTAAACCTCATTCAGCTCAGCATCCCAATTCCAGCCTCTGCACTATTCATTCCATTAAATGTATGTACTTTAATTCCTTGGGTATTCTTAATAAACTTGATGAACTGTCTGCACTCATTGCTACAAATACCCCGGATATCATTGGCAACACAGAAACTCACCTCTCGTCTGTCACACCCGACCGTGCTCTGCAGATTAACGGCTACAACCTCTACCGTTCAGACCGCACCGTAAAATCTCACGGTGGAGCTCTCCTTTTCATTAAGTCCACCATCCCCTCCTTCCTTATGGAAACATGTTCTGACCCTTCTGTAGATTGGGAGGCATTTTGGTGCAAAATCAACATTGCAAAAGACGAAAGTATTGCCATAGGTTGTGTTTATAGGGTTCCTAGCCTTGCCCTCCCAAATCACTGGATTGGGCTTTCTGCCTCTCTAAATCACATACTGTCTTCTAATCCAACCACCGTCATCATGGGTGACTTTAACTTTCCAAAAATTGACTGGTCCACCTGCTCAACATCTGAAAATGAGTCCAGTGCATCCTCTGAACTGTTGGACCTTCTCCAAGACTTCCAACTTACCCAACATGTTTCCAAACCTACACGCCACCGCTTTGGACAAACTTCCAGCCTTCTCGACCTCGTCATTACTTCCTTCGATATTGACATTTCTACTATCTCCCATCTTCCACTTTTAGGGAAAAGCGACCATGACATCTTGCATTTCTCCCTTGAATTGGAATACTCTACTAAGTCCACGAAAGTGGCGTCCCACAATTTCCGCCAAGCCGACTACATTCTCATCAATGATATTATCTCTAGCATCGACTGGAAACATGAACTTGCCGATCTTGACGTTGATGCTCAACTCAATTCACTTCAAGATTTTCAGCACGATATCATTCAGACCTTCATCCCGGCATCCTCCAAAAGGCAAAGAAGGCACCCCTGGGCCAGCCCTATCACACGCAGTGCCCTTAACAGGAAGAAACATGCTTACCAAGCATTTAAAGTCAATCCTACACCCAGTACTCTATCTGCATACAAAGAAGCACGCAACAGCGCCGTCAACGAAATTCGCCGTGCCCGTTCTTGCTTTGAGGAACCCCTCATCCTTAAGTCCAAGTCTCAACCAAAATTACTTTTTGGATACATTAATCAGAACAAGAAGGCTGTCCCTGCTGGATGTCTGAGGAATGATGATGGGTCCATTTGTATCGACGATGCAGAGATTGCCGACACACTCAATACCTACTTTATATATACTTTCCTTCCCTCCACTTTGCTTCCCACACAGTCCGACATTGATGAACGGCCTGTTGAATTTGAAGCCAAGGACATCGAAACTGCACTTCTGAGGATCAAAGACAATACCTCCCTGGACAGGATGGCTTTCCATCTCAGTTCCTCACAAACTGTGCCACCACCTTGTCTGCTCCACTCTTTTACATTTTTTCCAACTCTGTCCACTCCTGTACCTTCCCACAGGCCTGGAAGGATCCCAATGTTACGCCTATTCACAAAAAACGGTCCCACTCACCAAGTCAACAATTATCGTCCGATAAGTCTCCTGTCTCTCCTCTCCAAAGTCCTCGAACGCTTTGTCTATAACGATATCCTCCAACAATGCGAATCTCTCAACATCATCCCTCGGTCGCAACATGGTTTTCTTCCGAAACGTTCCTGTCTCACCAATTTACTTCATACTTATGACCACATCACTAAGCTTACTGACAGCAATATCCAAAGTGACTTAATTTTTCTGGACTTCAGTAAAGCGTTTGATTCCATTAGCTACAGCAAACTTGTCTCCAAGCTTCGGGTTCTTGGTTTTCATCATTCCACAGCCTCTTGGATTCATTCGTATCTCTATAACCGCAGACAACGAGTTGCTCTTCGTGGCTCCACTGCTTCATGGGCTTCTGTCACATCCGGCGTGCCCCAGGGGTCCATCCTTGGGCCCATGCTCTTCAACATTTTTGTATCCGATTTACCTGCAACTCTCTCTTCAACACACAATAGTTACGTAGATGATTTGAAGCTTCTTTCCCCGTGCACTCTTAGCCTTGTTCTCCAGCAGGATCTGAACCACATTGTGGCGTGGTCTGATGCCAATGGGCTCACCCTCAACCCTTCCAAGTGCGCCGTAATGCATTTCGGCTTCAACAACCCCTGCACTCAGTACACCATCCTTGGGCGACCGATTTCCGCTAAATCTTCACACCTCGATCTCGGTCTTCTTATCGACAAATCCCTAAAATTTCAGCTGCACTCCACACATGCAGTCTCCAAGGTCTTTCGTGCTGCTCACTTAGTGCTCGAGAGGTTCTCAAGGCTCAACAAAAGCCTTTTCTCCACGATCTACAAAACCTTGGTTCGCCCACAGCTTGAGTACTGTTCCCAAGTTTCCAGGCCCTGCTACCAAAATGCTTTCAGCCCAGTTGAATCTTGTCACCGCAGGATCAGTAAGTGGTGCAAACCTGTTCGCCATCTGCCTTACATGCTGCGTCTTCAGCAACTGCACCTTCCAAGTGTCAGGGATAGGTTCCGTAGGGGCGACCTCATCCTTGCCTACCAACTCACCCACCAGCTCACTCATCTTGACCCGTCCGATTTCTTCGTGCCTGCTCCTGGCATCACACGTGGCCATCCGTACAGACTCCATCGCACTTTTTCTAGACTCAACATTCGGCACCGCTTTTACACGCAGAGGGTTGTGCATCCCTGGAACTCTCTCCCGCACCATGTTCCTACTGCTCCTTCAGTGAATGCATTTAAGGCTCGCTTTGACACGCTGTAGTTTTTTTCCCCTTTGTTTTTGTTTTTTTGTTGTTTTGTTGTTTTGTTTGTTTTGGGGGGGGGGGGTGCATTCTGAGTCGTTGACTCGGCACCGTCATGTTTTTTATGTTATGTTATGTTGAAGTGATATTTTTAAACTTAAGGTGACTAGGAGTTTCTTTGATAAATACTGTGTTGTGCAGCTGGTGGTTAAATTAAGCTATATCTTTTCATGGCATAAGTCTAAGAGTTTAACTGTTCTCTTACTAAACAACCAGCTTTCCTAAAATCAAATATGAACAAATACGGTGACTTCCCAGTTGCAAGGTAAACCTCGAATTTTCATAATAGTTTGCTTACAAAGATTACTAATCTTACCTGAGTGTTATCTGGTTGGCTTTAAAGCAGAGTCACTCATTATGTGAATTTGTTTAAGAACGTACTTGATTAACGCTAGTAACGTAACTATTAAAAGCCATGGATTGTAAAATTAATGAATACTTGAAAGTACATTGTAAATACATAGAATGTGGATATTTTCAAAAAATAAGAGCTGTACGTATGTACGTCAGTTTCCGAGTTTATTGATTTATTAGTAAACGATTGGTGTTAGTTGAGGCAAAAATTTGCAAGAATAAGATTAATTATCGAAATTAATTTCTCTATGGTGGCAGTGAAAACTATCATGGTGCCCAAGCATAAAGAACTATTAACTTAGGATAGATTAAGCAAAAGTCGACTATGGTAAGGTGAATGATTCACTCTTTTGTTACCATACTGAGCTTGGTATTTGGAAATAGTGACCGCAGTTATTTCGGGCAACGTTACGCACAGTACCAGAGGGTGCTGTTACATTTGGCAACAGTATTGGTTATGGAAATTACACAAGTAACGGCAACAGTATCGATAATGGTAAAACATCAGTGCTTACAGCAGTATGAATAGCGAAGTCGCATCAATATCGCAAACTATATCACCAGTCAAAATATACGGTAACATTTTAATTGCTGCTTTACTGTCATGGCAAGCAATAAGCATGAGTTAAAGTTTACAGCTAAGAATGTTGGACTTGATAGCTTCCTTTGTAATGGTAACCTTCCAATAAGGAAAATTGCATTTATAATTAGTTGAATGAGAGAATTAACCGTTGGTAAGCAAACCTTTTTAAACTCTACAATCACTGAATAAACTCGGTAGGATAAAACAGGATGGAAAGCCAATTGGCTCAGAAAGATTAAATAAATATAGATTCAAACCGATTTACGTTGCCTTTTGGACTTAAATGTCACTGCCTGAGCAGGGAATCGAACCCAAGACCAAAGCCGAGGTCCTATCGCTGAGCCATGATGACATGGCCTCGGTATGACCTCAGCTTTTGCAAAGGTCATGGGTTCGATTCCCCGCTTAGGCAGTCTGCAATTTAAATCCAAAAAGCGACGTAAATAGGTTTGCGTCTGTATTTATTTCTTGGCAGGATGTATTGGTGCACAAATATTGCGAGTAGCACAGTGGTTTCATCAGCCTTGTGAGCAAGACTGATTTAGTCGCTTATTAACAATATAGTTAGACGAGGTACTTAACTTCTCTTGTAAACCAAAGACCAGTAAGTAGAAAAGAGTAATGGCCATTTGAGTGATATAATGTGCTGATGTACCAGTGGTTAAACAATGCTTTAACGATTGTTGAACATATTGCCACCGTTTTTCGCATATGCCGCAAGAACGCATAATGCTGCAGACTGTTTAAAACATTGTTGAACCAATGTTACCAACAAACTGCAACAATGTTTACACAAAGACGTATTTGTTATTGCTTGTTTGCTGAAGGTTCTCTGCTCATGTTTATGGATTGTTACTCTATTCCGAAGTACTCAATCACCGTTCATGCCGCAGAAACTCAACGATGTGTAGTCCCTTCACGCAACTTCTCTTTTTTTTAAATTTAATAGAAATTAACTGAAGGGGCTATTTGTAATCATGTAACTTCGGAATCGAGTAACAATCCAGAAACAAAAGCAGCGAACTTTGTTGGCTAACTGGGTTATTCGTCATGGAATAGCCTATTGCTTGTGCGATGACTGATTGAAATCTTATACAGTGATGCGTTACTACAATAAACTTGTAATTACAGGACGGAGAGCCAAATGGGTTCGAATAATGATAAATAAACGTGTATTTGAAACTCTATATTTAACAAATATAATAAAACTAATGAAAAAATGACAGACGGTCGTGTGAGCATGGATAGATTAGGCTACCCTGGTAACTTAAAGTTGAGGAACAACAGCCATGAATGCCCATTGGTACCATGGCAACCTTCATGGGTAAGGTGAGAGCCACCAACCATAGGTACACGACTGGTGGGAGATTTCAAGTGGGAACCGCGTTGATATGTGGGAAATGTGTAGGAATAAGAAATAAATATTACTCATAAGTACTAGGAAACAGGCTTTGAGTCTTTTGTAGGCAGAGCGAACAGATCTTCATTTCAAACTCATATTCAGTTTTTATTTTAATGACGATACCACATTTGTTAATGCGCCTTAAAAATCTGGGTGCAATAGTCACTCGGCTAAGTTGGGCTCTCTTTGCCTTTTGGTGTGGTGTATTGTACTTCTGCTGTTTGCTGGACTTTTTCTTATTTTAGCTTTTTTTTTTCAAATATAGGCTCATGCTACGTATCAAGTTTATTTTCACAAGCTTTCGTTTGCTCTAGCATTTGTTTTATGTTTAATTATGTGTACGCTCTTTTCACACCCCACACTAAAGATGTCGGCCATCGCCACAGACTAAAAATAAAACAGCACGTATACTGCTGTTTGAGGGGCCGCTGGCAATAATTCTTACATTATTTACAGTAACTGCTGTGCAAAATGTAATTCGTATATTCAAATGTTATAATAATAAGGCATTAAACTGCAAGCTAAACAATCATCAGTACGATTGTTTTTAACAATAATCAGAAGATTCAAAAGGTTCACAATACTTCCCATGGTACAAGACTTAACACAGCCACCAACGAAAATGTTGAGTCACACACCTCTCTCATGTGTTGCAACAGCGATCTCAGTTATATAATGTAAAAGAAATAACCATCACAATTGTAGGTTAAAAATGTGTTAGCTGTTAGGTCTAGTTTTAGGTTTTAGACCTAATTTTTCGCATTTAGGCCTAATATTCAATTTCTTAAGTAGCAGCTAACAACAGTTGGATTCGAGAGTTAAGCTTATTCCACCATGTAACACGGTTTCGGTTTGACGTCATGTTACCGTGGCAAAGAAGAATCTATACATTATGAGCGTCAGGGATATATTATTGTTTCGTGCTGTGGTGTAAACACGTCGTCTGCTAATTACTTGCATTTTATATATATAACGTTTCGCCTTGATACGACAATTTGAGGTTTCATATTTTGGATTCCCATTGCTAGTGTAGACACCACTTTCGTCGCCAGGCTGAACTGAATTTCTCCAAGCGTTAGTTTTCAAATGAAACTAATTTGTTTCATTAATGGAATCCTTTTATTTTTAGGGATGCGTTTCTTCCTATAGTGGTTAAATGCAACGAACAATTGTTACGTTATTAGCTAGAAGGAAGCAACTAAAATTTAATTTGCCATGTTTTTTAAAGTTTACTTGACATGGTATAGGCTTCGTCGGATTTCTTTAACTATTCAGGGTTCCAAATTTACAATGGTGAGTGTAAGAAATAAATTCGAAAATTTGTAATTTCTTCCATAATAAGAATAATAATAATAGTTGTTCGATTTATGGTAAATTTTGGCTTAGCAATACTTGGGGGGGGGGGGGGTCAGACGCGGTACCAAGTTTCACTCCAATCCGACCTTTCGTTTGGGCTCCACCCAGACTAACCAACCAACAAACCAAGCAACCAACATTTCGCAATTTGTTGTCTGTTATAGACTACTCTTCACTGGGTCGCTCCGCCAATAAGTAAACAAAGGAAACAAAGGAAATGAGAAATTTTCCCTTCAATCAACAACGTTAAATTTGCTTTATTTTGTTTTGTTAATACTCATGAATACTAGGAAACAGGCTTTGGGCCTATTGTAGGCGGAGCGAACAGACCTTTATTTCAAACTTATATTTAGTGTTTACTTTAATGACTGTACCATATTTGTTAATGCTCCTTAAAAATCTATGAGAAATGCTCACTCAGCTTAGTTTGGGCTTTTTGGTGTGACGTACTGCTGTTATTTGCAGGCCTTTGTCTTATTTTAACTTTATTTTCAAATAGGCCAAAGCTATCTTATTTAATAATACAAAATAAAATTCGCCACATAATGTGGTCAGGAGCCGGAAGGGTGGTGAGCTGCTTACTCCGGGCCTAATCTAAAAACTCCTACTTTTAATTTATTAATATTATATTAATATGCTTTCGTTTGCTCCATCATTTAGTGTCTGTTTAGCTTCTTTCCACATCTGACACTAAATTAATACAGATGCAAACCTGTTTACGTTGCCTTTTGGATTTATATGTCAGACTGCCTGAGCACGGAATCGAACCCACGATCTTTGGAACCAGAAACCGAGGTCTCTTCCAAAGGTCGTGGGTTCGATTCCCGCTCAGGCAGTCTGTCATATAAGTCAAAAAGACAACGTAAATAGGTTTGCTTCTGTATTAAATTGACTCGAGCCTTCGGCTTGCAGTCCTGTGTTCCGGCATTAAAGATGTGAGTCATCGCCGCCACCATCGCCGCCAATAAAAATAAAACGGCACGTTTGTTATGGCTGGTTGGGCTGCCGACGCTAATAATTCTGACATTGTTTACAACAATAATTACTGCCACGCAAAGTGCCTTCCCTAGATTACAAAATTATCTTAATCATTAAAAACTTACGGTCGGTATATATATGTATATGTGTGTAGGTATATATGTACAGTAGCGACCAAAAGGTTTTGCACATTGCATCGCTCCAACAATACCCTGCACGAACCGTAATCACGTTGGAGGATGGCATGAAGTTGCAGTCATTGTTGCCAATTTCTACGGAAGAATATGAGGTTTATCAACTTCCAGCAATAAACATAATTTGTACCGTGTATCTCAGAATCGAATAAGAGTTAGCTGCAAAAGAAACAACGCAAAGAAAACCTTTTATTTTAAACGGTAGCAGGCTGCAATGCCGTTACTCACTGCAGTGATATGCAGCTAAAAGGACGATTGGAAAGAATAGTTAACACTTTGTTAATAGTTAGTGCTTAGCCTACACCACAGATAAAGGTGTGAGCAGATTTTCAAAAAATTGGGGGCATACTTGAAGAAAAAAAAAGAACAAAATTTTCGCTTAAGTTTTTTTAGAGATTCTTTGCCAGATGACGGACCTTCCTGTTATAAGTGTTATAATTGTTTCTGTAACTGGACTGAATTCCCTTTATGTAAAAACCGACGACAATTTAGCACTCCCCTGGAATACAATTATCTACTTTTCCTTATTCTCCCCCCCCCCCCTCCCGTGAAAAAATTAGCTTGACACGGGACGATATGACGAGGACAGTGGAGGGCTGCTCTGTGGTCGTACTTGCTCAAACTTGCATAGTTTCGCAAATTGTTAACCGATTTTGATGTTTCAGTACACCATGTTAATTTGTGTTGGCGAGAACTTTTCACTGGCAGAAGAGCCAAAATAATACGTTAAAGCACTGAAGAAAAATATTGGATGCGGACAATTTTTCTTAACACAGTTGGTGTCGTGGACACTGGCAGAAACAGGGCTATGGCTAGGAATTTGTCGTGGAGGTTGGGGGCGGGGACGCAAACTGGCAAATTTAAGCCCCCACCGCAATTACACTCCACCGCTCTTTTACGGCCCAATCGCAATTCTACCAGCACGCAATTTCGCCCCCAACTTAACGAAGGAATACAGTCCAACTCTTAAACAAAAGCGAAAAGAATAAAATATATAAAAAAATAAAATGTTTCACACCCCTTTTTTTAAGTGTTTGTTTTTCCGG
>JAHWFP010268726.1:21319-34132 GCA_023313725.1 Lithobius niger
CCCCCCCCCCACCCCACTTCGCTCCCCGCTGGCTATGGCCATGGGCAGAAAGTCCTGCTGCTGGAAATGCCCTTGTTTAGAAATAGGCATTCAAGGACAGTAGTTTACATAAAAGGTCAATTTATGGAAAATAGACTTGTCATAAAACAACTGTCTCACTTACGCAGTAAATTAGAATAGAGTTAAATTGAGCAACGAGTTACAAAACGTCTTCAAGAGTCGACTACATCTGCATAGAGCTTATTTTGCATACAATTTTATTTTGTTTTGTTTATATTATAAGTAAAGTTGAGCTCTCATGAATTCAAACTGGTATTTTTTAAACATGTTTGCTTTTTGGAATATTCTATTTCTTTAGGTTTTTTTTTTAATGTTTAGTCAAAACTAACCTTAAATCTAACATTGGAACTAACCTTGGAACTAATAAAACTAACGACTTTATTTCCTTTTTAAAATTTTTAACTATATTAAAACTAGTTGCTCAAAATTAAAACAACTAGCTCTCTCTGTATTATGGCCACTATTTCAAACCAAAACAAAACTTTTGCAAATTTTACATAAGTCTAACGGAGTGCAACGAAGCAACATGCATGAAATTTTGTACACAATCGAATCAGCCGTGGGAACCCCACGAAAGACCCCACAATGCCTCTAACGCCTCTCCCCCTCTGTCTTCTTCATGAGGCTTGACCAACAAATTCTTCCAAATCGAGCCTACAGCATGAAATTTGCTAAGCAAGTCATTCTTAAAAGTACAAATCGAACCAGCCATGGAACTCCCCATGAAATACCTCAATGGCCCCCAGCGCTACCTCCGCCCCCCTCAGCATCCTCTGTACCCCCTCCCTGAGGCTTGGCAAACGGATTCTGCAGATGATGGTAAAAGCGTAAAATTTCCTATACAAGTCATTATTAGCAGTACAAATTGAACCAGCTGCGGAACACCCATAAAATGACTCCCAACTCCCCCCCCCCCGACCCCAGGCCCCACCCTCTTCCCCCTCCCCCTTACTTGACCATCAAATTCTTGCTGATCGAGCTAAACGTGTGAAAATTGGTACACAAGTAATTCTTTATAGCAGTACAAATCGAACCAATCGTGAAACTCCCAATGAAATAACCACAAGGGCTCCCAGAGACCCCCACCCAAGCACCCCATGTACCCCCTCCCTGAGGCGTGACCAACAAATTCTTGCAGATCGAGCTATTGGGATGAAATTTTGTACACAAATCATTCGTAGCAGCACAAATTGAACTGTCCATGGAACGCCCATGAGACACCCCACAAGGGCACCCAGCACCCCTCCCCTCTGCCTTCTCCCTGAGAATTGACCAACGAATTCTTGCAGATTGAGCTGAAAGCAAGGAATTTCGTGTACAGAAGCCATTGTTAGCCGTTCAGGAAACCCCAAGGCCCGCCCAGCACCTCCCTCCCCCCATTCGTGGCCCCTCTCTGATGCTTGACCAACAAATTCTTGCCGATAGAGGAAAAGAAGGAAATTTGGACACAAGTCATTCTTAGCATTACAGATCGAACCAGCCTTACAACCTCCTAGAAGCTTCATATTTCAATCTGCACCGCATGTAATATAATAAATAAAACATTTTTTGCAATTGCAAATGGTCAAGCAAGGATCGGGGGGATCACTGACAGCCTGCCAAATCTAAAAAAAAAAAGATAAAAGAAAGTAAATTTCAAACGATTTAAAAGCGAATGCACCCCGATTGGAGGGTATGTCAATGATTAAAAAGACATGTGGGATAGAGAGTCTCATGTGAAGTTTAGGGGTAGGAACGTTGCATGAATTTCTGGAGATTTATGTGGGTTAAACGTTTCCGGAATGCTTCTACAGAACAACACGTGACCACATCTTCGGGTAGGGAATTCCAGACACCAATCACCCTAACGGAAAAAAAGTTTCGACGGCAGTCCAAGTGAGACGCCTGAATTGTAAGTTTCAGAGAATGTCCTCTGGTGCGAGTTACATTCGAAAAATCGAAGAATGGGAGGTCAATACCCAATAGACCATGAACAATCTGGAAAGTGAGGATCAGATCGGCTCTCAATCTCCGAAGTTCGAGTGAGTCAAGCTTAAACAATATCAGGCGTTGACCATATGTCTGGTCACGGAGGCCTTGAAGGGACTTAGTAAACCGTCTCTGAACCGCTTCTATCAAGTCAATGTCGCGAAGCAAATAAGGGGACCACACAGGGCTGGCGTACTCAGAATCGGTCTAACATACACCTTAAAAGCCCATACCTTGACGTCCCGATTGCTAGATAGAAAGCATTTTTTGATTAAAGCAGTACGTGCATACGCGAGGGCTGCAATTTTGAGACAGTGCAGGCTGAATTTAAGGTTTTCAGAAAACCAGACACCGAGGTCTTTGGTTTCAGTTAACGAGGGGAGAGGATGTCCATCAAGGTAAAATGAACATCTATTAGTCTGCCTTCCGACATGCATACTGTTACATTTAGTTGCCGAAATCTGCAACTGCCATTCTTTTGACCAATTAATGACACAATTAATCTGTTATTTCAACAACTCAGTGTCGGCTTCGCTGATAATTGAGTCCAGCTTCAAGTCGTCATCAAACTTTGATTGGTTTGCCGAGGACAACTCACAATTAAGGTCAATGATATAGATCACGAAAAGTAGGGGGCCCAAGACGGAACCCTGGGGTACACCACTTATTAGTCTAAGCTGAGAAGATTTTGAGTCCCCGACCATTACACACTGTGATCTGTCATGTACAAATGCAGAAATCCACCTCAATAACTTGCCACCAAAGCCAAGTTTTTCAATTTTGAAGAGAAGCTTCGAGAGGGTTACAGACTCAAAAGTCTTTTTAAAATCAAAATAAATAATATCTGTTGCGATACCGACATCTAGACCACTCGTCCATCTATCAAGACATAACAGTAGTTGGTGTGTCGTCGAGTGACCTGGCATAAAGCCAAATTGGTCCCTACCAATTAAATTGTTGGATTCAATAACGGTCATTGTATTATCGCGGATGATAGATTCCATTACCTTGCATGGAATCACCGTAAGCGCAATTGGGCGATAGTTTCTCGGATCTGAAGCGTCTCCCTTCTTGAAAACAGGTATCACAATCGCAGTCTTCCAGATCGACGGTAGCTTACCTTCAGCAAAGGAGAGATTAAACAAGATTGCCAGGGGGTAGCTAATTTCACTGCAAATTTGTTTATAAAAGAAAGCGGAGAATTTATCTGGCCCCACTGAATGGCTTTGTTTAAGTTTTTTTGTCACCTGTGAGATGATTTTAGGGGTAAACCTTATACATTCGTTTATAATAAAAACCGGGTGAACACATGGTAGGTACGATGGGTAGTGAGTACCATTATCGGTAATTCCATTTGAAACAAACTGTGCGTTCAGAATTTCAGCCTTAATTGAATTTTCGGTTACGTAGTGCCCGTTAGATTTGAGAGGGGGGAAAGTTCGTGAAGAGGCCCAAAGCCTGTTTCTTAATTACAGCACACGACGAAATGTGGCTGCAAAAAGCCATTCTAACCGAGCGAAGTGCAGTGAAGTCTGACGAGGAACACTGCTTTGAGTGAACTGATAGATTAATTCATAGAAAATAACAATTCCTCCATAAGTAAACTATGACACTTAAGCCAAACAAAGATTTGTTTAAATTTCAGCATAAAATATTTTATCTATAGTTTTTCGGCAAATTTTGTAACGGAAGGTATTTGTGCTGACGTTAATATGCTGGGTGTTTATCCCTCCCGAATTGTTTTAAAGCTACTCACTGCACAGACGTTACCTTTTTATTTAGGAAATCATTTTACCACTTTCAGTCTATCTATCAGTTTTTTTTTCCGTGAGTATTTATATTTTATGTAGATCCTAGTGCTCGCCTTCAAACAGAACCTCCTGAAGTAAAAACTTTCAGAATAGCGCTCGGAAAAGCTAAAAATACTTCTAAAAATAGTATCGGTCTAAAAGATGCAGTGTTATTTTTGTTATCTAGTATTTCCAAAAGAATTGTGAAGCCTTAGCTTACATTACTAATCGTATTAAATAGAAACTACTGTATAAACAAGCTAAATTTTGGAATCCCGTTAATTTTACAACATTCTTTTCTAAATCATTCTAGACTACCGTAGTTTACTTATCAAATGCTTGCCAGGCAACAATGCAGGCTCGAGCCACCAATTAGCCAGCGCACATTCACGCCCCATGCTGCCTATTGTTGGAGCTCTTTCGGCTGCAAAACCTTTTGGCCGCGACTGTACCTCTTCTCCTCTTGAAGTAGGAGGGCTAAAAATATGAGAAAGGTGTCGAAAGACAGGTAAGTAATCCGGATTTCGCGTAGACGTATTTTCGTAGTTCTAGGTAAAAGTTTTCCCCTCGAAAAAAACCCTTTGGGCCATTGTTGAAACGAATTTTTCGAAGTTGATTGTTAGTTTCGGAATATCACATCTTCCTGCTGTGCGGATGGTCCACAATTGTTGCGCCACGTAGGAGGCGCGTGGTCCAGTAGTGTTGTCAGTAGAATTACGGCTGGCAATGCTAACAGCCGTTATTCAAGAATGAAGCACGTGCAGCTCGCTGATGGGACGACTGTTGGAGTTGCATTTTGGAAATTTCAAATACAAACTACCTATTTAGCCATGCCTTTAAATGAAATTACGTAAAGCTACGAAAAGATTAATGGTAAATTAGGCCTATTTAAACAAAATATATTGATAACAAAAGGGTCAAAAATGTTTCCACATTTGCGTTTGTAAAACATCGACGTTCGATCAATAGTGTGCTATTAGCTGGTGCTCTACTCATAGTGAGGTAGCTTAGCGATATTTTAGGACGTGTCGGACAAAAGCATGAATTTTTTTTTTGTGGCTTAGTTACTGTATGAGCAATAAGAAAATGGGCTGCTCCACGCAATCTGAAGGCATATTGGACCGGAGTAGGCCCTTAATGGCATTTTATAGCAAAATGAGTAAAAAATAATAAAACTAACTACACTTTTCACGACCATCAATAAACCTATCTATATATTATGCTGAAACTTACTACAGTTAGTTATTCTTTATATCATTTATGACAAATAATGCCTGATGAATATATCGTAAATCCAACCAGAAGTGAGTATTGATGTCACTTCCTGTAGATAGTATTCATGACCTAACTCCTAAACCGTTTATCCGATAGATCTCAAATTTTTCACGCATACTCAGAATCAACAGTGTTCTCGAGTGGAGTTCGACGTGGCAATTACCCCTTTCTTCAAACAAGTGTCAGGTTTTGCATATCGGTCGTCAGGGCTCCTTAAGCCAGTATCTACTCGAGGACCTTATCATTCCGGGGGTATCTGAGGTAAATGACCTCGGGGTACTCGTCACCTCGAACCTTAAGTCGTCCGACCATTGCAACAAAATCGTTTCTAAGGCTTATCGTAGGCTCGCGATTGTTGAGCGTTGTTTCACGTCAAGCAACCCTAAGGTTAAAACTTGGGCTTTTAAGGTCTATGTGCGACCTCTGCTGGAGCATGCCAGCCAAGTTTGGTCTCCATACCTCCTTGGAGACATTGACCGAATTGAGTCCGTCCAGCGTCGCTTCACAAAGAAACTGCCAGGCCTTCGCGACCTTTCATATGGTGAGCGGCTCTTGCAAAACGGGCTTGAGACCCTTGAACTGCGTAGGCTACGTGCTGACCTGCGGTTGACTTTTAGGATTGTCCGTGGTCTTTTGCCCATTGACATGCCCTTCTTTGATCTTTGCTTCAGTAGGGCTACAAGAGGCCACTCACTTAAATTGGCGGTTGCCTCGGCTAAGCTGGACTGCAGATTAAACTTCTTTGCTGTCAGGGTTGTCCGCCCATAGAATTCACTGTCGGAGGAAGCAGTTCTGGCTCCCACTGTAGCACGTTTTTCCAGTTTGCTGGAGAGACTTCCTCTAAGGGGGTTCCTGAAGCGACCTGAATTTGTCCTGTAGTCACCCGAATAATACTTCTTTCTCGGTGTTCTACATGTTTTTAATGACTAGGATTTGTGTAAGTGGTTACACCCTTCAAGCTCCTTTCTACCTATGAGTAGATAAACCTTAATAATAATAATAATTATTATAATAATAATAATAATAGTAATGGTCTAGAGACCATTTACGTCTAATAATATTTAATGACATTTCGTTGTAATTCTACCAGAAGTGATGGTAAATGTCAGTTTTGGTGCGATTTCGTCGCTTAGGGCATAACTCGTAGAGAACGGGTTAGAGGACAGGTTTAGATTTGGCACATACTTTCCTTATATTTGTGATAAATATTGCTCAATGAGAAAATGTAACAACTGCCAGAAATTAATATCCGCATCACTTGCAGTTAAGAGACTATGTACATAGGTCTCTGATTTTACACTCTCATTCAGCAAATTGCTAAAATAATTCTTAAGAAAGTTTTCCTAATATTTCAGACTGTGATTATGCTGAACTGGGGATTATGTGCAATATGTCAAAACGAAAAAGCAGAATCATTGCATTGCCCAAAGACTGCAAAAAATTAAACTACCCCATTAGTGGTGTACAAGGAGTTTCATGATAACTATTGTGTGCGCAGCGTATCTCGAGTCCTGTAGGTATTTTACGAGTGGCTACGGCTTCCTGGAGGCAGCAGCTTTAATTGACGGCCGCCATTGTTTTTGTAACCATCTAGGATATCAACAAGGCACTCTGTTACCAAAAATATGCAATCGATTATCAGTGTTCGTTTTGGGGCGAACTCAAGATAGGCCGCGGAGACTACATAAGGAGTTCTGTGCGCTGGGCGTGCCACCAACCATAATAAAAATTGGACACCTTGAAACCCCACAAAGGTATTACCATAATGATGCTTCCTGGCACAGATCCTGCCACCAACAGTTCAACAATTCCAAACTTGAGAGGGCAAAAAAACGAACGTCGAATAATATCGAACGTACGCAGAAGGCAACACTTCTTAGAGCCAACGTGCCAAGAGGCAGGCACTGCCCAAAACCCTTCTGTTTGCTTCTTTTGTGAAGCCTCCACTACGCCTCTTCACAAGTTTAGCACATTTAGTTCGGACCAGTCACTGAGAGAAATGGCAACAGAAATTATCAGCCGGCAATCTGATTGCTATTGGAACCAAGTATCATCTTCCATGTTACACAGCTTTCAGAAACATCCACCGATCTTATCTACGGAAGAACAGCCCCACATCAACAGCCAAGGAAGAACCGAGCGCTCGAAGCTGGGTGGAAATAGTTTCCTACATCGAAAACTGTGTCCAAGATGGATGCCACATGTTTAAACTTTAAAATCCAAACTATGTATCAGGATCGCTTAAAGGAACTTGGAGTACAAGTCACTGTCAACTCCACCCACCTTAAACAATCACTGCTAAAACATTTCAAAATGGATGCGGTGCAAAAGCTGAATGAAGGAAAGAATGTATTTTTAGTCTTTCCTGAATGAATTACCAATATGCTGAGGGATGCATTCTTGTCCCGTGACTTTACTTCAGAGGTTCTCCTGTTCGCTAAAGTAGCTAAAATCATTCGGGACGACATATTAAGCGTGTAATGTACCAAGGAGGTATTTGGGCAGTCAGTCACTTTCCCGGTCAAATGACTGCAACGACTGAAGTTTGGGGCTGGACCAAGAAATCGACATCATTGGAAATTGCGTGGATGACACTTCCGGAAGCAGCTAAGGCATTCAGTGATCTCATAACCTGTGGATGCAAATCTGATCGAGGGTGTGTTAGTTGCAAATGGCAAAATTGGGAAAACATTGCTGGGACCGCTGTTCATACAACTGTTCAAACTAACAATGTCTAATTTTTAAGTGTCATATAAATAACTTTATATGTATACATTATACTTTACTACTTTATACATTATTATTTTATTAGGGATCGACCTGGTAACAAAAAACCGAGTCCGAGCCGAGTCCGAGTAATTATGAATACCCACCGAGCCGAGTCCGAGTAGTAAAACCGGGTCGTAGATTTTGAATTTTTGCTTTATGTGTAATATGCAGCTATTTTTACTTTGGTTTCGTTCTTTTTTTTTTGCTTTCAGTAATTTTCATTTTGCTTCCGTCCAGTTTTGTATTGGGCATAGTATAACAATGAACGAAAGCAAAAAAAAGGACGAAACCAACTTTAAAATACTGTAAAATACCAGTAATTCTTTTTCCAAATTTTTAAATTATAAACTTTAAGTTATTAAATAAAGTGAAGTCAAAAATTAAATTGACCAGCAATTCTTTGTTCCAATGCCTATTTTTTCCAATTCTTATTTTTTAATAATAAAGTGAAATGAAAAACTGTAAATCAAATTCATTTTGGTTACTTTGTCTCACAATAGGCCTTTGTTGGCTTTAATTATTTAAGCAACGATGTGGCCCAAGTGAAGTAATGGGTAGTGAAGTTTTATGGGTAAGTGCGGTCTAAAAATGCAATTTTCGGCCAAAATATCGACATGAGAAAAACTGAAATTCGCTACCCGATATGTTGTGTATCGATTTCTGTAAACAAAACGTTAACGATGTCTATACTTTTATAAAAAGCACTTCAGTTGAGTGCAGTCTCACTAAAAACTGCAAAAATGTGGTGTTCATTACTTTTTCCAACGTTCAAGAACAAAAAATTGATCATTTTTGACAGCGCTAACGATCAAACCATTTGACTGGGCGCCGCCATCTTGGGTTCATTGAAAAGCTGGAATTCCCGTCTATCCGGGCCTCTCAACACATTTTTCGATGCCCGTTTGGCATTGGCCAATCAGATGGAATGTAAGAGGCTGTTCTGGCGGTCTCGAGCTGCCTTTCCAAAGCAATTGGAAGATCGCGTTTATTCATTGGCCAGTTGGCACCACGTGACCGATTTAGCGCGCTCTCATTGGCTGACGGGCGATTTCACATTGGCCGCCATGGCGCGCTTCGGATTTCACGTGAGCGCTTATTTCACATGGAGCGCTTCGTTCGTTGTTGAAAATCACGAGAAAGATAAGGTTTCACAACATTAAAAAATTTAAAACAGCAGCTGCGATGTACAACTAAAATGGAAAAGGAGCCTATAAACCTTCACACTATCGCTTATCAGGTGGGAACAACGATTTTTAGCGTAACTATCGCCGGCTTACGGTCACGTTTTCTCAACACGGAGATTTTCAATTTAGTTCGTTTACAGCCCTAATTAAAAAAAAAATTGGTTCTCCGAAACTATTAAAGCAATTTATCTGATTTTTTCTGTGCACATTAATGAATATCTATTGCGCGCAAGTAGTTGTAGGGGATCCAGAAGGTATAAATGAAACTATGAAAATAAAAATAATTTTTTTAACAAATAATTATTACCCTGTTTGTACTCAGTCGAATTTTTACCGAGTCCGAGCCAGGTAAAAAATAGCATTACCCGGTACCGGGTCGGGTATTTACCCGGACTCGGTCGAACCCTATATTTTATATTTGTTATGAATACTTTTTCCTGTATACTATGCATTGTTATTTCACCTAACTTCAAAGGAAGTGAAATTACCATAACTTCTGGTAGAATTACGACGAAATGTCATTAAATATTATTTGACGTAAATGATCTCTAGAGTATGCCTGCAAAATTTGAGATCTATCGGATAAACGGTTTAGGAGTTAGGTCTTGAAGACTATCTACAGGAAGTGACATCAATACTCACTTCCGGTTTGATTTATGACATTTTCTTCAGAGATTATTTGTCATAAATGATGCAAAGAATAACTGTAGTAAGTTTCAGCATAATATATAGTTCGGGTTATTAATGGTTGTGAAAAGTGTAGTTAGTTTTATGATTTGTGATGATTAATGCCATTAAGGACCTACTCCGGCCCAATATGCCCTCAGACTGCTTGGAGCAGCCCATATTCTTATTGCCCATACACTACCTAAGGCACACAAA
The DNA here is from genome assembly GCA_023313725.1 of Lithobius niger. Classification (NCBI taxonomy): domain Eukaryota; kingdom Metazoa; phylum Arthropoda; class Chilopoda; order Lithobiomorpha; family Lithobiidae; genus Lithobius; species Lithobius niger. The sequence continues at coordinate 31,248 of JAHWFP010268726.1, forward strand.
AAATTCACGCTTTTGTCCGCCAAGTATTAATTCTGTCGAATTTTGTCGCCAAGCTACCTCACTATCAGCAATAGTTTAGCCTTATAGCGGTGAAAACGAATAGTTTCTATAGGAACGATTTCGCCTTGCACGAAATCTTTTATATTAGCCAAAAATTATAGGCGACATGTGGTTGCTGTTTCAAAGCATCACACGTAGCGGGGAAGGAGATGGGTTTTAAGTAAAAATTCTTAAAATTTGTGAAACAAGGAAACCCATGTAAAGTCTGAAAAATTTATTTGAATAAAAAACCAAGAGTACAAGGAGTATGAATGATAAAATTACCAAGCATTTTAGTTCAAGCATGCAGCAACTCGCGTGCTACAGTGTTGAAACGGCCTTACAGCGGGGATGGATAAGGCTGCTTTAAGCCAAGGCCGACTGGGGAAGAAATCCCGTGTCTCGCCTCCTGGCTCATTGCCTGTTTAGGTGCATGCCAGAAAGGCAAATGCTACTTCAAGCCAAAACCGACTGTGTACAAATCGCATGCCTAACCTCCTGGCTCAATAACAGTACAATCGCATGCCGGAAAGGGAAGCGCTTCTTAAAGCCAAAGCTGACTGGGCTACAAATCGCGTGCCTCGCCTCCTGGCTCATTGGCAGTTTGATCGCACGCCAGAAAGGGGATGGTTTCTTTAAGCTAAGGCCGACTGGATACGAATCGCATGTTTCGCCTGAAGATGCGCACGTAGCTCGTGGGCGGCCAGACCGTTGGACTGATTTATGGTTATCATTTGTTTATCAACTGAAGCCTTACGTCTGCAAGGCTGCAAGGGTAGTTTTGCAGTGAATTTGTGAAACTGTATCGTGGAAAAGATCAGCGTAGTAGCACCAAGGTATGATGGATGACGTTGTGTGGTCCTAGGTTCAATATGTACATGTACTTAAGTTGTTTTATAGTAGGGCGTTTGGATATGGGCCATGGCTCCAATACATTCATTATTTCCCTGCCCTTACGAAAAGCACGTACTGCACTCTGATTATTTGCTCGATCGTGTTAGATATAGAATGTCCGTCACGTACTGCACTCTGATTATTTGCTTGATCGTGTTAGATATGGAATATCGTCATCAGCATAAGAGTTGCAGCATGAAAGCTCCTCGAGCATGGGGAGACGACGCGGAATGAGCGAGCGAAGCGAGCGACTCTGCTAGTAATAATAAAGCATTTAACTGTAAGCCAAACAATCATCATAGCGATAGTTTTTAACAATAATTAAAAAATTCAGCAGGTTAACAATGCTGCCGCTGGTCTAACACTAGTCTTGACAACGCCACTAACGAAAACTTATTGATGCGCACACCTCTATCACGCACGGCGACAGGGATCTTAAAACCACATTATAATCCATTAGTAACGATCACAATATTGTAGGTCAAAAAGTGTTAGCTCTTAGGCCTACTTTAGCCTTTAGGCCTAATTTGTAGCTTTTAGGCCTAATATTTAGTCGTCATTTTTATTTCGTAAGTAAAAGCTGCGTTTGAGATTAAGCCTATTCATTAATGCACCACGGTTTCGAGTCCACACGTTGCCGTGGCAACAAGGAATATTTAAAGTATTAGATGCAGACATGTTGTTTCGTGCTGTGTTTAAATACGTCGTCCGATGTGTTGTTCGTTTTGTATGTATAGCTTCGCCGTGATACGACGATTTCGGTTTCATATTCGGGATTCCCATCGCTAGTGTAAGAACCAGTTTCGTTGCCATGCTGAAGGTAATCCCTCCAAGCCAGACACAAAAACCGGAATCCTTTTGTTTTTTATGTTTGCGTTTCTTCCTGTATTGGTTGAATGCAAGGGCCAATTGTTATTATTTCATTGAATTACGTCGAAAAAGGTTATCAGCTAGAAAGAAGAAACGAAAATTTAATTATCCGTGTTTTTTTAAGTTCACTTGAGTACCACCAGCAAGGTGTATGCGTCGTAGGAATTCCTTAACTATTCACGATTCCAAATTTACATGGTGAGTGTTAGAAATAAATTCGAAAATTTGTTATTTCTCCCGTAATAATTGTTCGATTTACGTCAAATTTTGGCTCAGCAATACTGTTTGGGGTATCAAGCGTTGTACCAAATTTCATTCCAATCTGATCTTTCGTTTGGGCTCCACCCATACTAAAAATGTGCAACCAACGGACCAACGGACCAACCAACCAACATTTTGCAATTTGGTGTCCGTTATAGGCTACGCTTCGCTCGCTCGCTCCGCCAATAAGCATTAAAAGCTAGCATTAATAAGCATAAATGTGATTGTGTCATTCATTGCCTTCTAGCTAGATTCTGGAAAACCGCTTCAGACAACAACAAAACTATTCCGTCTACAACTTTTCCCAGCTACAGTGTTGGCAGAAACCAATGAAGGTTCTGCAATAGACCTTTTGGAACGGCGTGATCGAAAATGTTGCACGCTCAATCCCATTGCCGAGGAATTTGCTGCTCAAGCGGCGCTCGTGTTTTTCTGTTGTATGATGAGTGGGTATTGTAATAGATAATTTGTATTACAAAAGATTAAGCGTATAAAATAGGGATGTAAGCCTTAAAAAACTTAAAGCTCCAAAGGAACTAATATTAGAAAAAGACAGTAAGCCATCAGCATCGCACTATTACGTGTAGAAGAATCTACAGCGTCCCAATCTACACGTATTAGAGCGAAGCTGATGGCTTACATATCTTTGTCTAAGATCTGTTCCCTTAGAGCTTTATGTTTTTTTAAAGGCTCACATCCTTTTTATACGCTTAAGCGTTTCCCTTACCAGAAATTCTTATAAGATGCCTTAAAAGAAAATCTAATAAGAATCTTATAGGAAAGTGGGACATATGCCTATAAGAATTCCTATACATCTTATA
>JAHWFP010268726.1:34142-45464 GCA_023313725.1 Lithobius niger
TTGGATCTTATAGGATGTCCTTATTGGATCTTATAGGATGTCCTTATCAGATCTTATAGGATGACCTTAGTGGATCTTATAGGATGTCCTTATCAGATCTTATAGGATGACCTTAGTGGATCTTATAGGATGTCCTTAGTGGATCTTATAGGATGTCCTTATTGGATCTTATAGGATGTTCTTATGGGATCTTATATGATGTTCTTATGGGATCTTATAGGATGTTCGTGTGGGATCTTATAGGATATTCTTATATGGTCTTATAGGTTATTCTTACGGGAACTGATCGGATATTCCTACGGCAGCTTATAAGATATTCTTATAGGATGTTATAGTTTATTCTTATGAGATTCCTATCCTAGTCTTATAAGCTATTCTTATTAGATCTTATAAGTAAAGCTATTACAATTAAATAGGTGATAATAATTTAGCTTGTCAAAATTGTCTGCAAATTTTAGATGCTTAGGATTTGTAGAGATATAAATAAATAGAATTAGCTATAGTATATATGCGCTGTAGCCATTTTGTTTATTTATATCACTACAATAACTACAGTAAGCATGTTTTAAATTATATTTTCAGCAGATTTTAACACTTGCGGCAACTTACGTTAAAGGGACAAGAAAAACATCACTGAATGTTTCATGCCTTACGGTACTAAAATGGCATCTAAATTTTAGTTAGGTGTAAAGTAAAAAATAATGTTACTGCAGTCGCCATTTTGGCAAGTAGGGACCAAAACTAACTTACTCCTTGCTAAAGTTCGGTCGCCATTTGGCAAGTAGTGAGCAACAGTGATGAAGATTGGGCTTATCTCTAAGACAAAATATTGCAAATTTACACATTTTGTTCAGAAGCACCTGTGGCACGCTTCACCAGTATTGGTCACCAGACGCCAAATAGAGGAATAGGACTATTAGAAAGATGACGACTTCAATTAGGGTATACTCGCCAAAATGGGGACTGTGAATCCCAAGCCTCAAATTATCAGAGGCTGTCTCTGGAATAGGATAGATAGTAACAAACGTTTGTGGCATTGCATTCAGAATTTTAGGGTTAATCAGTTGATCTAAACTTGCAGTAGCGCTTACTTTGAAATACGGGAATCATCTTCATAGCACAGTATATGCACAATTTCAAATAAATAAAGATATCAGTACCAAGATATTCTGCAAATTTTGGACTGTCAATACTCTGGAGATGTTGGGGTTTCAGGCGACAGTCTTCTTCAGATAAACGCAAAAAAATAACGTTACTACATCATGTTCTGTTTGATTGTAACGACGATCGAACAGAACATGACAAATTTTTTATTTTGATCCTTAAGTAATTTAATGCTCGTGTTGCTGAACCGGCTCAATTTTGAACATTACCAGACTTTTTAGAGAAGAAGAAATATCTGGTAAAGGGAGGTGTCAACCCAGGGATTCGATCCGGGAAACCTCCGTTCGTAGGGGCCAAAAGATTGTCCAGAAATTGCAAGAATAGTTCCCATAGCCGCTGAAGGAGCACCTCACGCCACCCTGACCGGCAGTCCTGGTGGGGACTTTGCTAAGGTCCCATTTCCAGGGGTTCGACCAGATTAACAAACCTCCAGCAACCACGCTGAGCTCTCTCACCGCTCAGCCCTGATGACACACATAGTGACGTGATTTGCTGTGTTTGCCTGAAGAAGACTGTCGTCTGAGCCCCAGCATCTCCAGAGTATTGACAGTCGAAAATTTGCAGAAGATATTGGTACTGATATCTTTAGGTAATCAATAGTACTAACACCAGTATCAATTCCAAATTGGATAATTAGAACAACGCAATAAATGAGGAAGCCTGAAATAGCAAAAAAATTGCTGTAACTTTTTTGATGACTAGATTTCTGGCAGTGGCAAGCTAATTTCCATATTTCCTGGCCACCTGGTGACTGACATCTTATTTTTATTTGTGAAGGTTGACGTGTTGGTACCTTAAATTATCAAGGATCAAAATTGTTCAAGTTGATCAATCACTAAAATACATTCTCGACCTCTTTGCTTAGACACTTAGTGTTGATGTGGTCCAATATTATTTTTTTTCTTTTATCCCCTAAAACTTTTATAAAACTTGTGTAGCCTACCGCTGTTGATATAAGTTTAAAATTGTCGACAGTTGACTACCGCACGGTCCACACCGCTGAATATTCATCCTGCACTAAACCACTTTTTTCTCCTACCCTGATGTGATAGTGAAATATGGTACGCAGGCAGTATTGACATTTTCTGCACCCCCCCCCCCAATCAAAATTTAGTTCCGAGCTTTGTTAGGCCACTAAAAATAAGAAAGTTGGTTCTCAGGCCTTTTCTTGGAAATGTGTGCGGGCAGAATTACATTTTTATTTTTCGGCCCAATTTGCTTTATATTTTAGGAAACAATTTTTTATTTTGAGTAGGCTAAAATAAAAACAACACTACCTCGTAAATCTGCTTACCATGTGTCTACAAAGATATGACATTTTATTCATGCCTCACCCAAAGACCAATTTTGATCTGTAACTGCTACTTTTGCTGCGTCGTTTCTTTTTATATCTGGTGAAAAAAATCAGTGCAGAGGGGCCCGAGAACCAACTATTTTTTTTAATGGCCCTATGCTTTATTTTTTTTACAATTGCAGTTTCAAATGTAGGCAGGACAGACACTCAAGTCCAAGATAAAACATTCATGTGCTACCACATGATTGTTTTATATTAGACTAGAGCGTCGATCCTGCCTACATTTTGAAAAACCAATGCAAATAGTGACATTAAACACAATCAGACAATCTAAAAATGGTAGCTTGGTTCCATTTTTCTAACTTTTTTCAATTTGTTGCAGCATTTAAAAAAAAAGGTTTTGCTGGTCAGACATATACCTCTTCCAAAGGGGACAAGGTCACCACACTTTTTTTTATTATTTATTTTTTCTGAAGTTAGCCTACTTTCTGTTTTAGTGGACAAAAAACGTTCAAATCTTAACGTAAAAAGTTGCAAGGGATTGCTGTAGGCTACATGGCCCTGTTGTAGTGATTTTGTGGATGTCCTTCTTTTTGGGGCCGAGTTGTGGTTTTCATTGAATAACGTGAGAAATAAGCACTCAATTTTAAATTAGCATCATTCGAAGGTGATAGAAAAGATGGTTAAATGGTGTATTAAATATCAAATCGTTCAATTTTTGGTGGAATTATGGGGAAAAACAACTTTCCAGCAACCATGAAAAATAAAAAGGGTTGACCCGCACACATCTAACAACCAAGAATTTTTTCCAAAACCTAAAACTATACGAAATAGCTATCATTACGAACCTTGAAAAAATGGAACCAAACTTTTTAAGAACTTTTAATGCTAAACGATTTAAAAAAAACTGACACCAGCCTGAACTCAGAATTATCTTTCATTTCTACATCTCAAAACCGTACGTTACATTTTATGAATTATATTAGACACAAATATCACCAACTAAAATGGAAATGTTGGAATCTTATTAAAAGATGCCCAGTTATATCACTAAAACGTGCGTACTGGTCTACTGAGAATTTGTGAAATTGTGTAAAGTTTGTCGTATTTAGATTACAAAGATGTAGGCAGTTAGCATAAGCTCACAGTAATTCTAAGGAATTACGTTGTTAAATGAAACAAACAGGAATCATAGTCGGTCACGTATATCAGTGTGTGTTTGTACGTGCATAGATCCACAATTTCGTTCATCCCAACTTACTCACGCTAACACCCAGCCACGGCCGTGCGATTTGGCGGCTTCTCCACGCTTTCATTTTCAAGGTCAAAGACGTTATCGCTGCATCGATGATGCGTGCTAATTCCCTTTCTACTCCTACGGTTTATACCACAAACAACGTTTGTACGCTCATCGAAGTGTTCGTTGTTGATGACCAGACGTTTAAACATCTTTCCAAGTTCGGAGCACATTTATATTGCAATAGAAAACTTGGAAACTTCAGAAACGCAGAGTCAGAGCACAAATCACAATCTTGGATCACGGTTGCCGCCATCTTGGAAGAAGCCCCCCTCTTAAGTTTGAAAGCAAAGAGAGCTGGGATTGGGCAGCTACGGATCACATGACCGTCATTTCAAGCAATCAGATTTGTTGACACAACAGCTGATAAAACACTAGGCTACGAATTTTTAACAAAAATGCGCAAGAATGAATAATCAACAAATAAAAAGCATGATTTATCGAGTTAATAAAAAGTAAAATAAATTACAACTTAAAATTTGCTGTTTGATGCTGCTCAGCGATCTGTTTACGTAGAGTAGCATCAGCATTAAGGGGCGAAAGTGAATTTTTTTGTAGGCCTATTCAATGGGCAAAATTACGCAGGAATTTTGTATGGAGGGGGCACGCAGACAGGAGAAATCATAGCTGGGTCCGAAATTTTGAAGGCTTTATTATTTTTTTTTCTTTTATCGATAGTTGTGTGGCTTTTGTCCCATGCCTGCTTGTATTTCCGACAGCTAATTCTGACAGAGGTGATGGTGGGAGGAAAAAGTGGGCTATTTTTATTTTCGTAATTTTTTTGTGGTTACTTTTTTTCCTTGTGGTAGGGGGGGGGGTGGGGAGGGTAATTACAGATGTAGACCGTTACTTTTTGAAAATATGGTTGAATTTTAATTGTATCGTATGCTGACCGTACTTTGGGGCAGAATGTCAACAGCCGATTTTTTTTCCTTGAATGACTGGGGAAAAAGTATTTCGAGGGGGCCGTGAACAAAACCAGACAGGGGTCTGGGGGAGTGATATTACTACCCTCCCCATTTTGGGAACTGTAAACTCCAACTTTGAGGCAATGTCAGTGTCCTCGAATGACTCGGTTGGGGGGGGGGGTCCCCTAACAAAAGCCAGCTAGTGGTCTGAGGGAGTGCTGTTAGCTTCGCCAGCAGGCGGAAACTGAAGCATTTTACAGTATATCACTGCCGAAACCTGCTTCCAGAGAGGAATTAATTTAGCATAACACGTTGGGGGTTGGGGAATGAGCTCTAGCCCCCCCCCCCCCCCCCTCCTTTTTCCTGCATCACTGCTCAGGGGTATCTACTGGTGATACCCCTTTACTTCTGGTGTTTATTTTTTTTCTTTTCAAATAACAAATTAAATCAAGAGTTGCTCTTGATAACGGCTAGTCAATTTCGGCCCGGGGTTTTGGGGAGTGACTTTCCCAGTAGGGTCCGGGGAAGCCGAAACATTTTAAGACAATTAGGTTCCTGACGTGACGCTAGGAACGCAATTTTAACCATCATTCTTAAACACTAACTCTACCCTGCAAACAGCTGTAAATTTGGCATTTTTACTACCCAACCTAGGCCATGAAGCCGATGAGCCACTGGGGCCAGAGGCCTTTCGGCAATCGCAGATTCCCCGCCTTGCCAGTCTGCTTCTGTAACTAATTATTGACCAAGTGAGCAAATTAAATAAATATCAGTATTGAGGAGCTGTCCGTGTGTGCATATTTTACATATTTTTTTTCAAGATTATCCACCAGATGTGGACCAAAAATAAAGTGCTTTGTACGTTTTATTTACAACTGTCATATTTCAATAATAATTTTAAAAAATGCAGTAACCTACAAATTACAAAAAATAAGTCATTATTGTTGGTTTTTTTAGTTTTTGTAATACATTTCCTTGGCCTTGTGTTATCTAAAGGAAAGTGCTCTTGGTAAGTGTAACAAGAGCTCAATTTTGGACCAATATTTTCGAAAGAGAATGAAGTCCATTAATGGAAGGGATAAATTGGAGATTTGAACAGGGGACTCGTGCGTAGATCTCGGGGGCCGAGATAATGTTTAAAATAGATTTCGTAGCCCTTGAAGAAGGTTGGTAGTCTCTCACACTACCCAGGTGGTGAATGCTAGCTGTGATTTGTCCGAAGTTCCCTTTTCACTCACCAGCCTGATAAAATTCGATGAAGATAGTCTTTGAGTAAAGACTATAACCTGTTACTTCCCTTAATAATAATATTTTTTTTAAATAATTTTTAAATAAATGTACGCAGATATTAATTGCTGCTGTAGGTCCTGTCTCGCTTATGTATAAAGGGCTTGGTAGGTTGCTGTCAAGCGCAGGTAATCGGTAATACGACACATATACCAACAACAAAGTTTGCTCATTTTAATGAGCTAACTTTTATTGTGCAATAAATTTATATTAGTAACTTTAAGCTAAAAGTTTGACAAAAGAATTAAAATTCTCTGTAATGCAATATCGTATTAGCTTGTCTACAGTGTCTTATAAGATGCACACGTTCCTATTCAAATATCGTACTGGCAGGATCTTACAAGCCTATGTGAAAATGGTTATAAGATCTAGAACATAGGATCCTACCAATTTCATAAGATCCTGCCAGGTAAAGATACTTGAAGAGGAACTTCTGCAAGATCTTACCCTTGACTAGGATCGTAAATAGCATTGTACTAAATTTAATAAGATCTTGACAAGATCTTGAAAGGCAGGACAAAATAGCAGGATTTTGTATAAGATCGTGGCAGGTTTGTAAAATCTTGCTACATCATGTAGGAACCTTCCATTTCTAAAAAGATCACGCAGGATCCTACACGATTTCAACATGAGTGGGGGACATTAAATTTTTCTGAGGTGCAGTAATTTTGTGCAATACCGAAACCAAAAGATACTCATTCTCGGCAAGATTTACAATTTAACTCAGTATTAATCTCTTAGGGGAAAACATAGGAACACGAGTTTCTTATAGCGACGCTTATAAGGCATCCTCATACAAAACCTTATATGAATTCTTATTGGGATTCTAATAAGATACAATCTTATACGAACCCTTATACGATTTCTCCTAGGTATTCTTATAAAACAGAACCTTATACGAAGCCTTATAGGATTCCTTATAGGAATTCTTATACGACAAAACCTTATACGAAACCTTATAAGATTCCTTATAGGAAGTCTTAAAGGAAGAAACCTTAAACAAAGCCTTAGAAGATTCCTTATAGGAATTCTTATAGGACAAAACCTTATATGAAACCTTATACGATTTCTTATAAGACTGCCTATTACATACAAGAGCTTATATGAATATCCTATACAACAAAGTCTTCTTATAAGATATCTTATAGGCATTCGTATAGGAAGTAGGTTTGACTTATAGGACGTATAAGATCTTATAAGGAAATTTCACATTCTTATATGAATTTCTGATAAGGGTTTTTAATACTAATATCCGTTATTTTTTTCTTGTTTCAACAAGAATAACACATAAAAGAAAAGTGTTATCACCCTAAAATAACTGTTATAAGAGAGCCTTTTTAATACTCAATTTTAAGCTATAAAAATTGAAAATCGGTACTTCGGTTCGATGTTCAGGTGAGAGCACAATTTCTCCAACAAAAGGAAGAACAAGAACTGTATACACATGAAAATAGCATTCAAAAGGCCGTAGGCCTTATTCATACCTATGTTTTAACCTGTAAAACATGAGCATCGGTTTATTTGTTTGTTGTCCAGGTGTAGTACAGCTGTTAAAGGCCAGAATTTTGGCTAATCATTAACATCAGGTAAAGGCCATGAAATCTGGTACACAAGTTAATTCTTAACTTATAAATCGAGGTAGCTCTGGAACCCCTCGAGATACTCCTCTAAGGCCACTTCCTTTGCCCCCACCACATTTACCTGTATGAAGTCATTGACCAACAAATTCTTGCTGATCGTCCTAAAACATGAATTGGTACACAAGTAATTTTTAGCAGTACAAATCGAACTAGAATTTATTTTATCATCAGCCTCATTAAGAGGATACAGGGAAGCACTGGGTGGTTTATCTTTCATGGGGTTCCGTATGTAGTTGGATTTCTACTGCTGCAATTCATGTTTTTAGTACGTTCAGCAAAAATGTGTTGGTCATTGATGCTTCATTGGGATACACAGGCGGAGAGGTGCCGGCGAGGCTTTGGTGGTATTTCATAGGTATCCATGGCAGGTTCAATTTATACTGCTAGGAATGACTGGTGTACCACAATGCATGCTTTCAGTACGATCAATAAGAATTTTTCGGGTATCAACCTCATGGAGCGCGGGAATGGGGGAAGAATCACTGAGGGGCTTTGGAAGATTTCACGGGCATTCCATAGCTACTTTAATTTCTATTGCTGACAATGACTTGTGCACCAAATTGCACTCTTTTACCAATATCTACAAGAATTTGTTGGTCAGGCCTCAATGCTCGGCACGGGGGGGGGGGGCCCAGAATTGTGGTGCCTTGTAGATTATCTCAAAGGGGGTCCATAGCGAGTTCAATTTGTACTACTATCAATGACTCGAGTGCCATAATTCAAGCGTTTAGCTCGATCTGCCAGAATGTGTTGGTCAAACGTCAGTGAGGGGTGCACAGGGGGGTGCTGGGGTTTTTTTTTTTGGTGGTATTTCGTGGGGGTTCCTTGGCTTTTTGGATTTCAACTGCTAAGAATGACTTTTGTACCAAATTTCAAGCTTTTAGCTAGATTTGCACAAATTTGTTGATCAAGCCTCATGGAGTGGGCACGGGGGGGGGGGGGGGGCCCTTGGCGCCACTTGGGGTAGTTAATGGGGGGTCCATGGCTGGTTCGATTTTTACTACTAAGAACGACTTGTTTACCAAATTTCATGTTTTTAGCTCGATTTTCAAAAATGTGTTTACTCCATTTAATGATTTCTGCCCAGTGCTCCACAATAATAAATGCTCTGCCGAAGAGAATACTGCAGTCACATTAAAACTGCATTCAAAAGGCCCTGGTCGTTGTTAATACCTACATTTTAAGCTATAAAATTAAAAAATTGGTTCGTTGGTTTGATCTCTGGGTGAGAGCAAAGTTTCTACCCCATTTGGCTTTCCGTCACAGGAATATTGTAGTTACATTGAAATAGCATGCCGAAAGCCCTAGGCCTTGTCCATACCTACGTTTTAAGCTGTATAACTTGAAATTCGGTTTAGTGGTTCGATCTCCAGGTGAGGGCAAAGAGTTCTAACAACAACAACAACAAGAAATGGCCATACTGTAGACGCCGAACGGTTCGATTGTTGTCATTAAAATTTGTAATACCTTGAAATTGTTACGACACGACCTCAAAAATGGAAGTTTATGCTGAATCTTTCGCGGTCCTTGAAAATCTCAAACCTCGGGATATTATAAAACAATGTTCGTGGGTGCTGGTACGCCCTTGTGACACTGTTTTATAACGCCGTTGGCTTTCGGTCATTATCCTTTAAAATTACGGCAGCCTTACTGAATAGAAAAACGTACGATACCTCACTGAGAAGAAAACAGTTAAATCTAACAAAAATCAGTAATATCTAATGAAAATCAGTGTAAGTGCAAAACGTCTCACTACTATGATTCTGGGTACAAATGGTGGTGAGATGCAAAAATGAATATCAAAACCTCGGAAAAGTTATCTTTTAAAACATAACATCTTATTAGCTTGTCATGTACATTTTTATGCCTCACAACCTTTTTTGGTTTCAATCATTATAGTTTGTGGGCCTTTTTTCACGTGCATTGTTTTTGAGTCTATCATAATTTAAACACCAGTAACAGAAAAAAATGAAACACAACATCGGTAATTACTATAAATAAGATTTTTTAAATATTTTAGCTGAACATCATCGTTGTACATAAATCACATACTCGTAAGTTGAAGTCACTTACCGTGTTTAGTTTGTGGTTCGACCGATGCAGGACAGTACATGTTCGGGGGTCTACTCCCACTGTTCTACGACAAGGAGTGCCCTTCATAGCATGAAATTTGAGTTTAACATTGTGACTGCTCCAACTCATGGATAAAACTGTATTTTAAGTGTTATAGCACTTGTGCATGATGGCAATAACTAAATGACAGCATGCTGAACTAAGTCCTATTCTGGTTATTTTCGTAGGTTTCCATTTCATCCGAAGAGGGCTAAATTTGGCCGGCCTGCACCAGTCCCAATCGAACCCGAAGTGATAGATTATGCATGGCATATCTACAGTATGTATTTTGATGCTCATAGCAGGCTTTATTGGATTACTGACCATCCATGTAATTGCACACGCAAATGCCAACATCGCAGTTTTTATTTAGGTAAACTTAATGAAGATATTCAGCAATTCTATGGGCATGGTGCTCTTTTTCTTTTAAAATTCAGTAGCCCCTACGAGACGGAAATTAAAGAAGTGCTCATCTACAACTTCATTCAGTTGCTTTGCGACATCGGTGGCAATTCAGGGTTGTCTATTGGCATGTCAGTATTAACCCTTGCCGAATTGATTCATGCTGTAAACCAATCTATCCGCTGTAAAAAGCATGTACCTAAATTTACATCAACCGATCCCTTGTACCGAATTGTTCAAAAAACATATATGAAGTTTAATTCATGCTACAATATTGATTGCAATGAACCTCCAACGGATTCCAAAGAAAAAGGCCGCAAGTGGAAAAAGCGATTGCTTACTTTCTTCAGTTTCAGTTTCTTCTTCATTGTAACTACTATAAGGCTTTCACAGTTTCTGCAACACCCAACAAGAAATGTGCTTGATATTTCTTTTGAATCCCTTGTAACTGGACCGTCCATCACAGAGTGTGGTGCCGATGCATCCGCATTACACCTGCAAAAAGGTTACGCACAACTAAACAACATAACAGATAAATGCAGTGTGAAGATGTGGGATTTAATTAACACTAGGAATGTCCTTCGATACGACTTCTTGGATGCTTGGAGTTATTATCCTGTAAGTGATTTACAAATATTTCTGCATGCCATCTCGTCACATTACTCGGTATATCTCGTTGGTCTAAAAAGACTAAGAAAACTGTAAAATTCTGATTCTGAAAAAAAAATTGTTTTTACCCAATTTTACAAATCAGAACAGTAAGATCAAAGTTTCAGAACTGGCTTTGAAGTGTTGTTTCACAGCACTTTGTATGTAATTAAGTATTGTAATCACCTTCCTGCTTACTGCAACAATGGTTAAGAACAGTAATCCTAAAGGTTTAGTAAACAGAGAAATAAAATAACAGACCTCGAGAACAGTTCTGGTGACTATATACAGGGCACATACTAAGAGAAATTATGAGTCATTTAGTCAAAAGTTGATCAGCGAGAAGGCTACATCCTCCACAAATCCCATAAACAGTCCAGACTATTATCTGCGCCTTGTGTTTCCCCATCCTACTCCCCGAGGATGGTTTCATTAGAACATCTTTTAACAATTTAAACCTGTATAATCTTGAAACCTGTCAGTGTTATCTTGAAATAAATAGAAACAAATCGCTGGAAATAATACTAAGGAAAATCGGAAACAAGCCAACAGCGAAAAACATACACTAGA